>VUJU01000397.1:0-58170 GCA_009835225.1 Aphis craccivora
TATATATATATATATGTTTTCCGTGTGCGGTGATATTATACGTCGACGGAATACAACGCGCCCTTTTATTTCTCGTTCTTATAGTATTATTATATTCTTTCTTCTTTCTTTCTTTCTTCCTTCCTTTCTCTCGTCCGCGTCCCCGTTGGAATATTTGTCGCCACGCATGCCCACCATAGCGTATCTCACTGACATACAAGCGTGCGTGTACACGAGAGTAACATATTATATATTATTATTATTATTACTATATATCTTTATAATATATATTATTCTTATAGTGCCGCACGAAATGATATGCACCGGAAACGGTACGACCGGTAATGGAATTTACTCGAACCGGAGTAGGCGGAAGAGGAGCACCGTCGTTGGCCGTGTGGCCAAAGTCCAAGTGTTTGTTATTTCTCCCCCCCCCTCAATTTATTCTCCTTCACTCACACACACCACGCACCCTCTCTCTTCTCTCTCATGAGCCATTCGCCCGAACAAAAGAAACGTATGCGTGTGTGTGTGTGTGGCCGGACGCCAGGGCATTCCTATACTTCCGCAACGCCACTAACGCCGTCCGATTTACGTTTGTGTGATCTACATTTCTTGTGTACGATATTATTTTTGGTCCTACGAACCTTGGCCGATCGCGTAGTATACGATTACTATTAATTACTACCTATACTACTACTACTAATATATACTATATTATTACTATTATTTCAAACAGTATTACTACAACTTTACTGTACTACTATACAACAGTGTGACTTCACTACTAAGTATCGAATGGTTGTTATTTTTTTTTTTGCTTTTCTATTCTTTCATCTACCTCGTCCACCCTATCGTGGTCGTTTGATTATTCGGTCTCTTTTGTTTTTTATACCCTATACAGTATACACATAAATGTGTTCGCACGATCGTTGCAAAACGATCGTGTAAATATATATATATATATATATTATAAATGTACCTATTTCTGTAACACATAAATAAGTCCATGTATGTGCAGCAAAACCTTTCCCCGCTTGACACGATCAATCGGACGAAACGCATTTGTTGATTATTATTTTCACTCTGTAAGGCAATACGCTTGGACAATAATGAGTTCTACATTTGGACAAAACCTGTAGCTGGCGACCGATGCTGCAATGTATAAACGTATATAGTTATCCGGATCAGCAAAACGCCACAAAGTCTAGAAACTCACTCATGGGCAAAATCCCATATTTCGTCAGCCAAGATAATACATCATAATACCTACTTTTTTTTTATTAATTGCACGCCCTGGTATACGTGCATTCGCCATCTTCATATTATATTTAATATGTATGACGTTCGAGGTACATTTTAAGCGATAAATAATATTATATAAGAGTGTACATTGTAGTCTCTATAGTCTATATACCTATTATCTATAATCCCTATTTATTACGATAGTACTTGTATATAACAAGAAACGAACTAAACATAATCTTTTAGTAGCTACATTGTAACGAACATTTAAATTTTAGCTGGTCGATTTCGGTTTCAATCAATTCCTAAAAACTTACATAATTGAAACGAATAAAAAAGAGTGTGGACCACATACTCTTGGAGAACGTGTGAAAACAACAAACTCGTACAGTAAACTTTAACTGCAATAGTGCAGTTGTTATCGTGATCGCCTGTGTATTATATTAAAGTATTATATGTACCTATTACGTATACATGGACATTGGCGTTGAGAGTCACTGTTACTACAGCTCTAAAACTCCACTATAATGACACTATCATATACGGTATACATACTTATGCACGACCCACAAATTCAAATATTTTAAAAAAATATAAAAAATAGGCCCAATTGGGGGAAACTATAACCTCTTTAGCCCCCCCTCCTTGACTACGCCACTGATTACACTTCATAATAATAACATAATGTATGATAGTTTTTGGAATAGGCAATTTTTATTTAAAATAAAATAAATACATTTATTTATTTATTTATTTATTATCAATTAACGGGCGAGCCCAATTACAATAGTGTGTGGAACATAAAATAATATAAAACATATTACAATTTTTACACATTGTAATACAAAACAAAGAAGAAGTAGTACTTATTTATATTGATAGGATGACACGTATGAAATATTTTATGATGCAGAAACTAAAAATGAGTTAAACAAATTAAGTATTAATAAAAACACACCTAATAATATTTTGGAGCAGAATGTTAAAACAATAGAAGGTTAGTTTTTTTCTTTAATTTAAACTAAAATATTGTAAAATATTTTTTAATTAAAAAATCTTTCATAATTTAATGATTTTTAAAACTACATATGTAGACTATAGAGTCGAAGTAGAAAAACAATAAACATATAGAAAATTACAAGGTATTTATAACTAATTATTAAATAAATGAATGAACAATAATCGCATTGATATTAATAAATGATTTTGATTTAACTTTCAGTTGCATCATTATTCATTTTGAAGAACGGTACATGATAAAATTATCATAAACATACGAAGCTACGGATAATATGCAGCTTGAACTATATATAAGACAGTTCAAAAACTGCAAGAAACAGTGGAATATCATCAATTAAAGTTCGAAAATAGAAATAATAGAAATGAAAAACATTTAAATCAAAAAAATAAAGCATTAATAGGTTAGTGTTTTATTTAGTTAAATTAATATATTATAAAATAATTTTTAGTTAAAAATATTTATACTAATAGTATGAAGCTGAAGAGTTTGTTTGAACGCGCTAATCTCAAGAACTACTGGTTTGAATTGAAAAATTCTATTTGTGTTGTATAGTCCATTTGTTGAGGAAGGCTTTAAGCTATATAACATTACGCTGCAACCAATAAGAGCGCAGCATCAGTGAAAATGTTGCAAAAACGGGAAAAATAAATAATAATAATTGTTACCATGGTTACCGATATAATAATCCTATATAAATGCTATATACGTCTAATTTGATATCATAGAAATTACTGTATTAATCAAGTTATACGAATAAATTTTACATTAAAACCTTCCCTGAATCTAGACCTATTGATTAGTGAAAGCTGTACTAAAGTGTCCGTTCGGTACTTTTTGAGTTATGCTCGTACATACAAAAAAGGGGGCTCTATTTTCTATAACAATATATAGCCATAGGTACAGAATATACAGATACAGAAGACAGAATAGATTTAGTTTGATACTTACCCATTTGTCTACGAAAAAATTATTATTATTTGGAAATAACGATTATTATTATTATTTTACTTTGTTATTATTATTATTTATTTTCCCCGTTTTTGCAACATTTTTCACTGATTTGTTTGTAGAGAAAAAAGTATATAGATAACAAATTATTTATCGTTATCGATGGGTATGGTGTTTGGAACTGCTGTGCTTATGTTTGGACTTTGGACAACATATTAGTGTTATACTGAACAAGCCCATCCAAGCGAAAAGTGGACTGTCAGTTGTCACGTTTGGTTTTTTAAGTTGTAGTTACCGTACATTTGCATATAAATTATAAACAGACCCAATGAAGTTTTGGCAAAATCATCGAACAAGTATATAGCCGAAGACATATTGTTTCGAAAATAACAAGAATATTCAAATTACGATGAAGATATTTTTAATGAAACGTTACTTGAGTTTAATAAAGAGGAGCAATCAATTTCTGGTAAAAATATAACTGATTTTGGATTAATTCTATCGAACAATATTATAGATCTGAATACCAATAGGTACTAAATACTTGCGAGAAACGTCCTACGACAGCTCCCTTCTATTAAAGGTTGTTCAAAATGAGGAACGTTTAAACTCTGATCAAAAACGGTTTATAACTTAGTAATGACCATCATTAATAATTACGAAGGCAAAACGTTTTTAATTATTGATCGCCAAAATAAGAACAGAGAAAACAATTAAAACAAAACAAAGATAAAACATGATACTATTTAAATTCAACGCTCCAACAAAAGTTTACTATTCCGTTGACACTGTTTTAGATACAGAGGAGACGATACATTATCCAACTGAATTTTTAAATTCATTATCTCCTTCAAGTAATCATATATCGAGTCGAACAAAAAGTCGAGAAATAAAGAATTAAAATTGTATAGCCTATAGGACTCGTAAATTTGACATTAGTACATAATATTATATTTAATTTTCTTATACATAAAAATTTACAAATACCATTGTTTAATACATATAAATTTAGTAATTTTGATTAAAACTGTAATTAATCTAAATTTGTAATTTAATGGAAGTATTAAAACTAATGCCTAATAAGTCTGCTATAGGCGTTGGACACTTCAAATTTCATCCACACCGTAATCGAGTAATACTACGTCATCTGAATACTGAATGACTTGGCTAGTTGACAGTGCAATAATCATAATGCATTGCTTCTGCTACAGTATATACGAGTATTTGTATTATGTGTTAAGATATCTATTGGCAATATAAGTAGGTACTATTGTACTAATATCATTGCGCGTGTCTGTAGTCACACACATGCCTACATAATATATACATTCTATATAAATTGCACTAAAAATCGACATACTCGATATTATTAAATTTATATTTTATCGATTTTAAGCAATTAACGTTACATAAAAATCAATTTACTGTACCAAAAATCAATACAGATAGACGATATGACATATGTGATATGTAATATCAGTAGGTATGATGGGCACAAAATTAGATATTTATCATTATAGTAAAATTTTAATGGATAAATATTATTTAAATAATATTTGATAATACAAATCTGGAACGTGTTCAATTAATAATAATAAGCAAAATCTAAAACTTGGCAATTCTTTTGACTTAAAAAATAATAATTAATATTCTAAATCATTTAAAATTTAATTGAGCTCTGCCACTGGCATAATCTTAAAGATTAATGTTGCATTCGATGTCATAGTACTGCTTATTAATTATTAGGGTTATTTATTTTTAAACAATAAACCTTTTACATGTAATGATTTGAATTTGAAAAGATCAATAAACATCTAATGATATACCCTAACCCATCTACTGGAAATACTAAACAAATCGAAAATTATTCAGTATCTAAATATTTTATTATACACTGCACGGCAATATATATTTTAGTGGTTGCATAGTTTAATTTGAATGAAAGATGAATTCGAAAAGGAAATTATATAAAAGTGGTTTTAATTATTATTAATGTTAACATACGGTATCGTTATTTATAACGATTATAAACAATTTAAAATTAGTTATAATAATGTAGTATTAAACTAAAAGTTATGAGTTAAATTTTTAAAAAATTGATTGAAAAAAATATGACTTCAAAAAAAAGATAATACTTAAATACGCTACACGCTACACTAGTATTTATTGTCTCTAACTTTCAATCCTTTAGAAGTTTTTTTTGTACCGAACAGTGTTCACTGTAGAGACAGTAAATAATAGTGTTGTGTCATATAAATAATATAAATTAGACTTAAATGGATAAGAATGGTCAAACATAAACTAGAATGTCGTCCAAGATCCTGTTAAATGAAAATGAAAACCGAAAAAAGATTCAATGATAAACGAAAACGAAACCAGAAAACCATTTGTTGTTCAACGAAAGTGAAAATTATTATCATTAATATTAATAGACAAAAATAAAAATGAAATATCAAAATCACTTCTAAAATATAATATAATATAATGTAACTAATTATACATAATATAATACTACGATTAACTTCCTCACAGTATGTTAACTAGTGAAGTATCAAGTAATAGGTACATTTGTCGAAAACATAATATTGTACATTTTAGAAATACAATAAAGATCGAATATGATGATAACAACAGTAAATCATAATCGGACGGAACATTGAAATGTATCATAATATTATTTTCCCACTAGCTTATATTGCAATATTACATTACATTGTCCGATAAAAAAAAAAACGATTAACGAGAATAAAATAAGTAAAAATGTCTGTACAACAATAATTTCCGTTGTTTTTTCAATTTAAATGTTGAATTATTTTAAAGATCAAAGACCTATACACACAAACACAATCATTATGCTACAATATTCATTTTTTTTATTTATATATAGAGTGTATCGATTTCAAAATATGTTTAACTACTATATGATTTATAATACCAATATCGACGACGTTAAAAACATCTACCTATAACACGCGATCACGCGATCGGTATTGTTAATTATTGTAAAAAGTCGTTTATAAAAAAACAAGAAGTACTGAAGCCAGCTATTCCTTCTTCAAGTCTAACATCAAATCCGCATTTAGTTAGGAGAAAAAAAATCTATGATTCGTGGATAATTATTATTCTTTTTCACTACATAGACTATAAACCAGGGGCCGTCAAACGGTCGATCGCAGACGATTTCAAAGTCGATCATGTTAAAATTTATTTTCATACCACATTCACGCATAAGAAAATTAATCGTGATGGTGGTTAACATTTTTTATCAAAATATTTTTATGGATGTCGATCCTCAAAGGTGAAATATATTTTTTGTAGATCGAGGCCAAAAAAAACTAGACTATAGTCTATAGAACTATACAATATAGCCATAAGCTTCATTAATATCAAACTTATCACTTCAGGTTAGTTTAATCATTTTTACTGATCTCATAGCAGTAATATCACTTACAAAATTGTTTTAAATATAAATGAAAAATTTAATGCTGGTATGTATCAAGTATAGCAATGTCAGATTCCTTGTAAACAATAATAGAGGTTTTATAGCTTGATCAATTTTAACTAATTACTGATTACTACCTATAGTTTTTTATTATTTAAAAAAATTAGAATATTTCACAATACCTATTTGTTTTACCAAGATTGAAGATGGTGATTACCAAACCTAACCTTTGAGTTAAATTCGTATTTTAGTATACCTAACCTAATCATATTAGTTATATATACCTATTGGAGTAAAATACATTATTTGGTGGCTCTTAACATATTATATTTTGGCGTTCTTGACGTTGACTTAGTTTAACTATAGTCTATAACTACGAGTAGTATACCTCAAAAATATTTATATTAATTCTCACGAAGGTGTTATCGAATGGTAGCAAGTTACTGGCAATACAATTATTACAATTTATTTGAACGGCATCAACATTGTACTTATATAAACACTTATTAAACCGATACAAATATATTTATAAGTTATTCAGGTCGTATGTATAAAAATAATAAGAATTTGCTATTATAATACTTTAATCATGGTATAAAAAAGCAACGATAATAATAATAAAAAAAAAAATAATTCGAGTAAACATACCTAATAATATATTTCTCCGAAGTGGGTTTCACAACAACTTCAAAAACTTAATCCGCGATACAACCATAAGAAATTACGGCCGGATATTCGAGACGAGTGGGTATATACCGACTGAAATAGTAATAATAATAATAATAATAAAATATCGTTATAAATTGTTCATCGTTGAAATAATATAATATTATTACAATAAAACAATAATAATATTATATCCGTCAACATTGACTCGACAATCGACCGCGTGTCATATTTTACTATAATGTATGGTCAATAATAATAATTAATAATAAATAATAATATACTTTTGCCGTGTTTTTTGAAGTTGCAAATACTAACGACATTGTATTATAATAACTACTTGAATAGGAATAACGCGACCTTCCATCGAGACAGTTCTACAGAGCATTCATTATTGGTCCTAATCAACCGTTGGATCATTGAACGATTTTCCAATTTTTAAAATGTGACGAGATACCGAGAGAGTAATAAACTAATGGTATAAAGTCAGGTTAGGTTCAACTAGCGAAGTAGAGAGACGTATTAAATAACCGTTATAGTTAGACAATAAATTTCGGGTATTATGGTTTTATAAGTTTCTGGTGGCTAGAAAAAATAGTCTCCTTTAAAAATAAAACAACCTTTAAATCCTATCAAAAGTGCTGTTTGGCGTTTGCAAATAAACCGGATTCCCATTTTTACTCTAAGTTATATGATTTAAAAATGTAGTGTGTTTTCTTTTTCTAAGTATTAAAAAAAAAATCTATTTACTTCATGTCTTTTTGTTCCAGTGACCCAGCTTAACATTTCAATTCACACAATAAAGCTGTAGTAATCGGTAAAAATAACTTAAGAAAAAAAGAACAAATTGAAAAACATATTTTTAAAAAACCACTGATAAAAATATTAAAATACCTTAGTAATATTTTAATTTTGTTTTAATAAAATGTTGGTATAATGAAGAGAAAATATTTTTGTTTTTACTGCAGAGTATTCTATAAATTGTTTATGTTGTTTATGTAGACCTTTTCATTTTTTATCTTTATTTATGTTATTATTCGAATAACAATATTGAGATTTTAGTCTGTTGATCGTCACAAATGTGTTAATATGTAAATAATTGCCAATCTTATCCCGGTGTTAATTTTTGGAAATGGACATTTTTATATCGAATTAAGGCATTGGAAATTTATATCTTAAAAATACTTATATTATTGCAAATCACGAAAGTAAAAAATACTTTAACCTTATTTGCTGTTCAATGAAAATACAATTAACTTTCCTAGAATACTATTTTGAAAACTGACCCTTCTGTCTTCCGTAACAAATAAACATACTTTAATATATTTTTGTACTCTTTTCCTGTTGTTATTTATTCCTTTTGTTTTTTTAGTTTGCTGTTTTTTCCTTATTCTTATTTCCTTGGTATTTTTATTCTGGTATTTGATAATGCAGCACATCTCTGATTTCCGGGGTTATAGACACATTTTAGTGTCCGAGTGTGTAATTAATCTTTCACTTCCGCTCAAATATAAGTATAAGTGATAAGTCAGTTAACACATATTATACCAAAGTAACTATTCTTATATCACGCAGCTTTAAATCGTGCTTATGCCATCACATAATAATGTATCAAATATATCATAAAAATAGTATGGGTATACGCACATATATGGTGTGTATCGTCTATATTGTAAAATGAGATCCTTTTTAGCGGAACGTCATCCGGCTCACTCACCTGCGGTTACTGCGTGTAGAGTTGACCGAACAGCATACACTGTTGTTATTATATCGTTGATATGAAAAAAAGTATAATAATATGTAATAAGTACATATTATTTTAGATTCGTATGAAAACCTTCCGACGTGACTGCAGGTTACACGGCGAAGCGCCGACGCAATTTTATAACAACAGTTCCGATTATGTAAAGCTGCTACAGTTACAACGGCGGCGGCGGTTAGAAGGTTTATAATATTATTATGTACAAGTATATAATATTATATTTATTGTGGCGGTGTTGTAATAACTGGGGCGATTATGCAACGACCGGTGAGCCGACAATGTTTTCTGACCTGTGCCGGGCGGCGACCGGCGTTCGACGCATTTACGGTCCAATACTAAAGCCAACTTTGGGATCCGTCCAACGACTATACATAATGTGCATTATACACTACACACACATATATACACGCACAGAGGTACGTAAGTATATATAATATTGTGTGTATGTATACAGATATCGTAGGAGGTTATACACAGCGTGATTTTGCAATCATTTTCTTCCAACGCCCCGACTACGAGTTTTTGCCGTATCCCGTCGGCCTCTCATATAAGAGCTGGTTGGCACTAAAATATTATGTCATCACAACGTGTTCCGTTCACCGCACCGGATCGGAATACGATTTTTTCGACAAAACCTTCGATAGCTATATTATATTATATATATATATAATGTACCTATATAACATTGTCTATCTACCCATATAAATAACCTAACCGTATTATACGCGTATACCGTTATCGACGCACTATGCAGCGCTGTTGTTGCGACGCCGTCACTGCAACCTACCCTGCTGCAATATATCTATATTATACCTGTCTGTCTGTCTGTCCGCCTATATCTGCTGCAGCGGAGCGCTATTATAATATTATATAATGCGTAACACCGTTTTAACTTATTATAGGTCGACGGCGACGACAACAGCGATCGCGTTTAACGGAAACGCCCGCGCTCGAGATTGTATACGTCTTTGCGCCAAAGAAAAAAAGTTCAAATTCATAACACCGCGTAAATGCGCAACGGCGCTTATAATTATAATACAAACGCGTTTGTGTATTATTACGCAACGATGAAATTTTTACTCCTATTGCGTTCTTGCAGTGTAAACGAGATCGAGCCGATCGACTCGAAAAGATCGTGATCACTGCACTACCGCATCATCGCCTCAGAATACGCTACGATATAATGTTGTTAATATTCATTTCAATTTCGGTCTCGCGTGTCCGATAAATACCGAAACCGCCGACCACCCTTTTGGCATTTAATAACTTTATGCGTATAATACTACTGCATTCCGTGCAGCCATCATATAAGACGAAGTGTTACGCTTCTCGTATATTAAGTGATGGTATCCGCAATCGATGTACCACGTTGTATTATATTCTTTTTTTTTTAATATTATCTTCCGTGAGTTATAATATATGTTAGTATTTGTATTAGTATTTTTATTTTTTTTACCCGATAGCTTTTATAGAACTGAGTGGTCACGTGTTAGTCTTCGATGTCATAATGTGTTAAATTCGCTAACTACTTCGACTACTGGGATTTAAAAAAAAAGATTGTATAAACTTGGAATATATAATCATTTTTTTTCCTAGTCGTCATTATGTATTAGACACTCTCGCTTTATTTTTGATTTTATTCATGTGGGAATTAACTCTTAAATGATTTCATAATAATTAAGATATAATAATGTAAGTACCTACTACATTAGAGCGTATATATCTAATTAGTTTGCATAATTACAAAATATATTATATATATATATAACTCCATATGTGTTGAGCAAATATAGATTAAAATTTACCGCAACACATGATAACATTATATATCCTAAAATTATGTAACGAGTTCAACGCTTTACATTTGAATATACGTAGGCTTAAAGTCTCGATTGTTATGTATCATATAGTTTTACAATTTAAAAATTTTAAACAACACTTGCAGCATAATAATATGATATTGATATATTATGTTTGATTATAATTTAATTTTCTCTAAAAAATCAGGTTGCATCCTATTCTAACTAACAAATATACATAGAACCGGTTTTTAAAAAGGATTAAAAACTCTTTACAATATTAAACTCTATACGGTCGTACAAAATTGTACAGCTTCATATGTCACTGAATGGTAGACATTTTTAAGTCCCTCGAAATTCCCATAGTTACAAACAATTTAATAAAAAGTAAGTATAACTAATAAAGTATTTTTTCAAAAATAAAAATCCTAAGCTTCCGAGTTATACAAATAAATTGTATATTACATACAATCTTATGTAGCATATATTATAATTTATATACCTATATAACAATAAATAATATTTTAATATTTTGAATTTATATTTGGGGTGTTTTACGTATAAAATCAATTTACACTCGGCTTACATTCGTTGAAATTCCTTTGAGCATTTGAAAAGACGAATTTCGAACAAATGCATATTGTTATTTTTTCGAAAAAACATAATAACAATAACAATATAATACAAAAACCGGTACCTATTGAATGTAGGAAATACCTGTGTTATGATAAATGTTAACTGTCACGGGGACACAGTATTCAATTGGAAAACACATTTATTCCAATAGCATCGTTGTAACTTGTAAGCAATTCTACACACCCACTGCACATGATACTACAGTTCCATGCAAGCCTAAAAAACACCCTTGCAGGTGCACATATGTATATTATTATTATATCCAACAACGCCGATTATTAATATTAGAACAAAAGTTATTGTCTGGCTTTTATCGAGTAAAAAAATTGCTGAATCATGAGCAATTTTTTACCCACGAGTTATTCTGCCAGACGCGGACTTCAAGCGATAGTGCTAAAAACACCGTTTAAGAAAAAAATAATTGCCATAAAACCACGAGGCCATGATCGATAAACGTCCAAAATGTTATGTTCGTTTCGGTCTTACGATTTTTACGATTTTGTTTTTCGTACACTTCGTCAATAATAAATTATATCATGAAACTACGTTTTGGAATTCGGACAATATAATCGAACGTGTTCAAATTTTATTGCCTTCGTTGGAGTTCTCTTATAGCTAACATTTACTGTATTGCGCATTTATGTTTATTATGTTATTATGTGATTCTGTTACGCGAGGGCGTTCTTGAAAAACTGTGTTCCGCTCAGTAATGAGGGCCCCTGTATACACGCAGAAACTAAACACTAGCGAAAAATCCACTAACAATTTTTTCAGGTGGTTATGAAGGGATGAGGGCTTAGTAAATATTGTTTTTTTGTACTGGTCAGATATTATAGTGCATATAGACATACCTACATTATATATTAATGTATATTACTATTATAAAAATGTGCATTAATAACGAATACAATTATTTATAAACATATATCACTTGACACAAAAATATTCAAATTCAGCTCAAAGAGGATTATGTCTATACCAGGAGTATCTCCTTTTCGGAAACGCACAAAAATTTATGTCTTGCAAATACAATCGCCGAATTTAGAGTCATAAAAACTAGTCAAAATTGACGAAAACTTTCACGAAAAATAAAAACATGATAACGTCTTATGGTTTTATTATCCGATTATCGATCGTTTACCGTCAGCGCAACTGACCATGTAAGATTAAAAATGATATAAAACTATAGGAGATGACAATTAAGAAAATAATTTTAATAGAATTAGGTATGAACATACAACTCTCACACTACGTGATGTTTATTCGACTCTAGAACTTTAAATTCAAGAAAAATGTGTATAATATATTAATTTAATAATATAGTGTTTTAATAACCTATACTTGCATATTCTTTGATTTAAAATAAATATATTTTTAATTTTGGTTTGAAAAACATTACAGTTTGACTATCATACGCCTTATCTACATTATTATATCATAATATAATGAATTACAAATAAGATATTATAAATCTTTAAACTTCTTCAGTTATTCTACCGTTCTGATTAGTAAACTTGGATACGGGATAAGTAGGTATTAAGTACTCAAGTAATATGCTATCTCAACTCTCAAGTGTAAATTTGAGAAATAAAAATGTGAATGCAATTAAAGAAAAAATACAGTGACGCATTGACGCCCAAGTACAAATAGCAAGAATTTTTTTTTATTTGTGCACATGGTCGGTATGGTATTTACGTTCCGGTATCGTGTGTGAAACGTGAAACTATACATATGATGCACTACGCCTTTCAGTCTTTGTGCTTGTGTACGTCCGTTTGAGCGGGAAAGCCAATTTCTTTTCTTTTCGTTTAACCCATACCCAAACACGTGCAGCATCAGCAGCAGGTCATCAAATATAGCACATATTGTACGAGTACGATATACATAATAATAATAATATAATACACGATTAAATGTATACGACGCTATTGGAATCGGCGCTGCGGGGGCGATGGGGGCCTATTGTACGTCAATTAGCCATTTCATTAGGACGCCCGGCATGTACTATGTAGGCACCGTATTATCAAGGAATCTATCCCGACCATTATTGCATAGACTGCACACATATATTATACTGTGCGCGTATACGCGTGTTTCATAGATGATGCCAGAGATCGAACGCAACCCCCGCGGCGGGGGTCACAAATGACAAAAGGGACGGCGCATATATTTATAATACGATAATAATAATAATAATATTATTGTATTATTATAATCACTTGTAGAAGAGACGACGACAAACCGGAGGATAGAAGATATTATAACCTAACCTATATAATTATAATATGTTCGCGATAAACAAACTACGTAATACCCCGCCGCACTTCCGATCAGATTTCCCGTTCGATTAAGCCCTGCTGCGTTATCGGTTGCGCACATGTCGATTTCGAAAACGCTGAATACACGAGTACCTCTATAATAGATAGAGCACATAGAAGCCACGATACAATGTTTTATCTAGACATTTATTTGAGGTTTTACCGTCGTCGTTGTCGTCGAAAGTTTTTTTTCGTCTTTCGTGCCGAAACGAATTATGTATTTGGTACCTATGTCCTATACATAGAAACCGCGCACTAAACATCGAAGTGTGTTCAACGAAATATTTACGACTAATGACGATAATGTTAAATTACTAAAATATTACTATATTTATTTACTATACCCGTCACGGCGCAGCCCAAAATAGGTGCCTACATTCGTTTAAAAATATTACTTTTTAGTTCTTCTTTGTTCAACGCATGCACGCCTATACAATTTCACGACATTATTTGCATAAAAAACTACACGTATTCATTAAGTAGGTAGTAATAACTCGCTATTTCGCTAACAATGCAATTTTGTCGTGTATTCGTTGCGGGCAAATAAACTAGACTCGACCCGAATAATATTTTATTGCTTTTGAAAACAGTTCCTAACAGGAAGTATTATCTCACCGTCTAGTTTCCAACTTGGTGTCTTATTACCCACTCCATTATTGTACATAATACAGCCGACCTACGCGATGACCTCAATATCCTACATTTTACTGATTCGGTTGTCTAAAATACTACGATTCTGCGATTATATTATTACAATGTATATACTCCCCGCCTATTCCTGATACGAAGGATAATAATACTGTTTTCAAGCATATTATTATACTATTAATTACTGTTTAAATATTTAAAAACGAGAAGTGCGGTGTTCAAGATATATAAGATCGTATCGTAAATGATTTAAATCAGGAAGAAATGAATATCTGAAATTATTGTAAGCGCTTTTATTGTTATACACCGAGTGATTTGTTGATAATTTTTATACTTAAATAATACATTATATGACAATGATAATTTTGACAAATTTTAATTTAAACAACAAGATAAAAATGTGATGTTTAAGCGAATATGATTTTTATATCAAGTTCTTCTAAATCTTTAAATCAATAAAATAATTTTATGTAATATAAGACGATAACAATTTGTTAGTCATATATATTCAATCAAATAAATAATATTTTCCAAGTACCTACCTATCGGCTATCAACCTAAGAAGAACTATTATTAACTAATAATAACTATAACTAATAAATAATAATTAATAATCCAATTACATACCTATTTTCATTTGTTGATAAAGAAAAACGTTTTATATTAAATTTGTATTTTTACAATTTTATTTCTTACAATTTAAAACACAACCCCTTACCTCACACTATAAAAAGTTATACGTACACAAGTATGAAATAATAAGTTATGAAATCTTTTTTCGCGACTTGAGAGTAACACAGACTTCTATACTAACGTACTTCTTTATTCTAAAGTCTAAAGTCTTAATATAGTTGTAGTTTACGGTAAATAAAACTATGATACCGTGACTCTTCGATCAATGCCAAGGAGCTTATAAACAAATTATTATACGGATTACGATTAAAATGAACTTAATATGTAAATAATAAAAAGCGCAGATGGCTGCACTGTTGAGTTGTACACAAACACTTTATGCTAAAATAAGACAACGTTATCAGTCAAATTGTTGCGGGAAAGAGAGGTCCAATCACTGCTAACTATTTTTTGCAGCAGACTCGTAAAGTATAGATGACTTATATTCAAATATGAAGTAATAATAATAACAGTAATAGTTGTATGTACACATATTGTGTCTATTTTCATTCTTCAGTTAGTATAATTGTAGTAACTACGCAGGTTTGCGACTTAGTTTCATCACATATCAAAATTTGTGCTGGCAGTATTAATGGCGATAGCAACGTCGAGATAATCATCTAGAGCTTCTTCGTTTCTTTTATATTATGGTGAGTTGTATTAACGATATGATTGTTTTACAATAAGTAGGTAATTTATGATAATTTTAAAACTGAAAATTCAAAATTCAAAATAAATATTAAATAGTTTCAAAATCGAAATTCCAATTAACTTCTGAAATCTGATTTTAACCTCGTTCGAGAATCGAGATTATTTACAACAAGTTAATTCACTCCAATTTCTATTATAAAGAGAGTGAAATCGATCATTGTAAACGTAAAATTTGGCATAGTGTAGTACAGTTTGTAAGACCGATAAAACACACTCGGGAGTGTGGCGTCTATTCATTATCAACCAACGCGATATTTATATAGTTTACACGTTCATAAAACATTGTACTTCGTACAGCAGCCGTTATTACAGCATCATTGTACACCACAAAACGTAGTTGTACGCCATATCGGCACTGCCGGCGTGTTGCAACTATTAGGTATTAACGAGTACGCAAAGCGGACTGTTCCTTTTTCGATTGCACGCCCAACTCGTTCAGGTATTATAAAAACACATGTAATAATATAGCCGAGTGTGTATCGGAACGGGGCCGACGGGAAAATAAAGCAAACCGTCGACTGGCGCTCGGGGCGAGCGGTTTTTCGCAATCCGCTCGAGCGCGTATTGTAAAATGTTATGTTTACGTTTCCGAAACAGACGAGCCGGTCAGTCTCGGGGTCACTGGAACGAATGTGCACGTAGCGGCGACCGGAGGCGGGCGTGAACCGGCGGCGGTCCGGCGACGACGACAACGACGACGAGAGAAAGTCGAATCTCCGAACGGACTTTAACGCGCGCGCGGGCAGATGATCGTGCGCGAGAGAGCGAGAAAAGCCTGACTGCAGTCAGCATTGTAACCTCTTCCGTATAATATATATTTTTTTATACGTCTGCGGCAGTCGTTACGTGTTATTATATACTACAGGGCGAACGGTTTTTTTATTTTTTCGTTTTTCTTCGCCTGCCGACGCCGTGACCGTCTTGGCTGCACAGCGGGGATTCCTGTAAAATTAATTTTGATCGTTTTGTATCGTAATAATAATATTATGTACGCCCGTGAAACATGCAGCAATTGCCGTGTTATTAAAAAACCGTTGTTCTACTGTTACCTAGTACGGACAACCATCGAGAGGAGTAATCACTACAATATTTCGTACCAAAAAAAAAAAAAAAATAAATAAATAAACATATGTATTCCAAAAGCGGAGAAATTTACATTTTTTTTTCGAACCCGTTCATCGGTATATTCG
Source organism: Aphis craccivora (assembly GCA_009835225.1). NCBI lineage: Eukaryota > Metazoa > Arthropoda > Insecta > Hemiptera > Aphididae > Aphis > Aphis craccivora. The sequence goes on from VUJU01000397.1 coordinate 17,038, forward strand.
AAAAAATTTTATTATTATTATACTCATAATATTGTTTCTACCCGATACACATTGAACTACGACTGCTCCGCACAGTCCTTAAAATAGTGCCTATATATTATATATTGCTGTCTGCGAACAGTCTAATATTATGTACTACTCGACTCAAGTGTGTAGAGGCGAGTAAATCAGATTATAGCTCTGAAAAACTTCGGACGAAGACAGCGTACATCACGACCACCCTATATATGTATAATATTAATAGTGTATAAAATATTATGTTATTTTGTGTATGGGTCGACGTTTACTTATTACTTCATATTTTCCTAATACACTGTAGAGTGTGGTTCGGCGCGGTTACGACGCGTCGGTCTTCCTCGACCTAATACTTCATAACAACATTGTGCCCATCATTAATGATACACGCGTGTCAAATATAATATTTCGTTTTATTTATACGTCTTATAATATATTATTATTTATTATTATATTTATGACACGGCGGCATTCACTCTCGTCTTGCACGGAGACGTATAACACAATATTATATTATTATTATTATTATATAAAACACGTTCTATACGTCATAATGATGGTTATCGAGAAATCCAATAAATCGCCTCTAATCTAAACTTCGTGATATTGTATGATATTATATAGGTACGATATTATGTGTTAAGATATTACTTATCTAAAGAGACATACGTGTTACTATAGTTTATGGCTAAATTATTAAGGGGCCGAAAAAAAGCACGTGCTTATAGCCCGTAGTTGTAAACACGGTTGATCTATCATCTATCGTCCCTGCAAAGATCACAATTCGACCCATAACAAGATAATATTATGTAAATTATAATTGATTATGATATTATATTTTTACAAAAATTACGATACACCACCATCGGTTAAAAAAAATAACTTCAAAATATGTTTCTCTGGACAAATTCCCCCTAATCTGCAATATTTTCTATAATTCCATCTCTATAGCCTTATGCACCGTGAAACAAACGTTTGTTTTTCTCGATTTCACGAGAATTTCGGATATGCTTCTGACCAAAGCATAGCATACAAAATTATATTTTGCAGCACCATAGTAACATTACGCGTTTGCACTTATGGGTCGTTATACTTTACGACACATGAAACCATTAAAGTCCTATTTTGAAGACAACTGATTATTAGTATTCGTCGATTATTACGTAACGCCGACACAGTTCGCACTGTGCCACAAAAGAATAATATCATTATGTCACGCGATGGCACAAATTGTGCATAGGTAAAGTGTAAAACCAAAAGTGAATGGATTCTCAGAGATATTGCAGGCGGTAAATGGTAATGTCTGTGAAATTACTTTTTTCGCCGATTAATCGCGTTATAATGACACGCCGGCCCGTGCCTGTTGCCATATCGTTGAGGAGAACCACGTGGTCAGGTATGCCATGGAGTCGTTATTATTATTACGATAATGTTATACTATTATTATTTGTCGAAAAACAATTATAATGAAGAAACTGAGATTTCAGATGAATAATATAAAATTTTAATATAATTAATACAATATGCGTATCCATGGATAGAACCTACGAACTATGCACAATGCGTATAGGTAATATAATATATCATGTTAGTGCTCGTTTTTTCACTCCACACCACTAAAAATCAGTAAAACAATTTTTTTTTAAACGTTCTGATGATGCAAATTAATATTTAGTATCATATTTAATGAAATCTAATACTATATTATAATATATTTATATATTAAACGACCTATAGATTATTACAAAATCGATAATTTACATCAAATTATTTATTGAGTTCCGACTTAATAAACGCAGTTTTTATACATCATTTTAAAGATAATAGTGTACATAATACATCACATTTCATACACGAACATGAGCCCCATTATATAAATTCATTTGGAAACAGTAACTTTTCATTTCCGGTGATAAAGAGTAACGACTTACTATTGTGGCCTGTGGGCATCAAATACAATGTTAAAACCACCTATAATAATACATTTCTATATTAATTAATATGTGCACATATTATAGCCATCACAGAACGGCCAACTAAGATATTGCACAATTTATTAACCACGCGATTACCTATATAATATGTTGATAATATTTTATAATTAAAAATTTCTAATCTTGATAATAATATGATGTGTTGGCACATTAGTGGCAATTCGAGAGGCACCCTTTACAGTTTACAGTATGCATCATTCACTTTTTTTCGTATACAATAACACGATTTATTTCTAACGAGCTGCAGACTCGAAACGGAGATCTCTACAACAGTCACACTATTTATTCACAATAACATAGACTTATATCACGCAATCCGCGCGCCATGCATTCGGTGAGTGAAATACATGTTCAATTGTCACGACTATTATATCGTTTGCATTTTACGCTGCGTTTCACGAGTACAGATTACAGGTGTTTATTTTTTATTATCAACAAGCACCCCGCGCACTCAGATTATCTCTCGGAAACGAATAAGTGACTCTTGGTAAATACTCGAACGCGAACCGATCGCAATATGACGGTGCATTATATGTATATATATATAATAGATAGGTATGCGATATATTATGAGTAAGCATAATGTAATAATATCTTGTTTACATTTTAACAGTCCGTACTCCGCGCACGGCAACGGCAGAGTTAAAAGCTCTTCGATTGATGGGGACAATATTCCACTATAAAATATAACATTATAAGAGCTTTTTTTTTAATTGGAAGTTCCGGTATTTAAAACCAGCGTTGGAATGACTGCATATTTATATAATATCATTATTTATTAGTATACAGTACCTATGGCCGTAGGAAGAGTCTAGTGAATCTCGCAGATGCATGTTTCGAACAGGAAATGTGCCATTATATACATAAGGGTCTTTATTAGGTCGTTCCCACCATCGGCCACTCATAAACTATATTTATTTTTATACTCGCTTTATTTTATATATTTTATATTATAATCTGTAAATCTAATATTTACAATAAGCATATTATGTACAGTGATTATTTAATGCGAGTTGATAAACGTGCAAAAAAAAAAAATCATTCCAAATGGTGACACTTAGTAGGTATAGTATAATATTTTAAGGTATTTAAAGAATCCTTTATCGTATTGCATTGGATTTGTATAGGCATGCACCATATTATTTTTAAGAAAACTATAGCAAATGAATAATAATTTGGTATTATTCGTTATTACACGTGTGTATAATCTTAATTCTTAATTAATCTCTAAAATTAAATGATGAATATAAATTGTAAATGTTACAGTGTTCTCATTAAATTTCAAACGTTTGATAGTTTTTTTTTCGTTATAGGTATAAAAAAACTGATAACAAAAAACACTACGCAGTTCATGAATTTTTTTTTAATTTTCAAGATAATATAAAATTATACTAACTACTAAGTATAATACTAGCGCATCACTGTATAAATGGCGCGACACTTGAAAAAATCTTCTGTTAATTCTAAAATGCTGCATCATGAAATATGTCTAAAAAGTTTGGATGCTTATAAACACGATGATTTAAGATTTATTACAATAATTTTCAATATTGTTGTATGTGTCATCAATAAAATAGTATGTAATCTCAACTAATTACTATACAAATAGTTTAGATTTTCAAACTTAATATTAACATTTTTAATTTAAAGTATATGTATTTAGTATAATTTATTAAAAGTAATAAAAAATGCAAACAATGTCACATTATTATTTATTATTATTATTTTTTTAATAAAAAATATCACAGCATTTTGTCATAGCTTATTTGTCGGATTACTATTCATACAATCTGTCACTGGTAGAATTACATTTCTTTTTTTCTATGATTTTTTTTTTAAATTAAAAATGAATATATAGCCATGAATGTGTACCTTTAATTTAAACGTGTAATTATAATATATGTATAATGTAAATGGTATTATATTTTCATTTTCAACATTTCCAGTGATTACTGATTTCATATGCAAATCTAGAAATTATATTGCCTAGCAACAATAATTTATATTATTTTAAATTTATTCATAATTTTTTTTTTTTGCAACGTAGCTACCTACTTTATAAAGATTTGGATAAACTTTCAAAGCGTAAAAAATAATAACACAACGTTACAACATCAATACTATTGTGGACGATAACATATTATATATTATTATAATATATAGTACATTAGTATTTAGTACGTAAAATTATCATATTTTTATGAATTAAAACTTCTAAATAATTATAAAGAAAAAATAATACGTTTGCGTAATATATCAAAATGTAACCAACAAACAAAAATATGAAACATCTATTTATACATTTATACCCCAAAATTTGTTTAACATTTATAATTATATCATTTGAATGTCCGAATAGTCCGATACATTTAGTAGTCATGTACACCTACATTGCCTCATCAGCATGGACGTAGGTAAGGGGGGTGTTTTGGGTGTTCGAACACCCCCCAAAATTAAAGATAAAACAATTAAAAATATATATTGTAGATTAAATTTAATGTATATCTGACCAAAACCCCCTCCGAAAATATTTCCTATCTACAACCATGCTCATCAGAAAATCTATTACCTACTGTATAAATACAGCATAAAGTCGTAAAAATAAAATACATTAGGTAATTTTTTTCAACTATTTTGGAATTTATTCTGATCCCCGTAAATCGTACATGACATTATAATATTATGTGGATTCTTGCTTTAAAGACTCACTATGCAACGAAATTTAACGTATTATTTTAGTAATCAGCATTATTCTATATCGTTTCACGATATTAAAAAAAATCAATAGTTTCAAGCGTTGTGTTTTTCTCTTATCTGAATCGAAAATCTGAAATTACCGCGGTCATTTCTTATGTATGGCTCACGAGTCACGAGCGTTATTTTCAGTGATTTTTTTAAGCTGAACGCGCTATTCTATAAAATGTGCACCGCTGGATAATTTAAACGTTAACGAAACTATAAGGACTCTCTATTATATGGTCGGTTTTATGATATAAACGCACTTTCCTTAATCTACTTGGCTATAATACGCACACACATAATATTATAATATACTGCTGCAGAGACTACCGTAAAGACATTACATGTAATAAAATACGTTTAAAACAGTACGACTAAAACGACCTAAACATAAAGTACGCCGATGCATTCAACATATAATTTAACGAGAATACCTATAACTGAAGTGATTTTATACTCTCAAAAATGATCATATCGCGTGGTATTGCTACCGAGAGAAACAAAACAAATGGCAGGGTCGATGTTTTCCTTATATGCATTATATGTAGTGGATAATATTATATTTAAGAATATAATATCCATCAAATATTATTTTATAATTAAACGCTAATTGCTAGTGCAAAAATATATAAGAGTGGCGTAATTACAATTTTGGTATATTTTTTATTTGTTTTTGGTGATTGAGAGGAGTGATAAATTGTTGTACAGGGAAAGCTTAATAATAATTCCTGATAAGTTTTCTAACTAACCAAAGCTATAATTATTTTCTTTAAAATGTTGTATTTTTGTATAGATAGTACCTATATAATAGAAACAAATGGGTAAAAAATAATTTTACTTAACATGTCTGGTTCTACTAAAATATATCGGTTTACTGGTTGGACTAAGAATTAAAAGACTGCTAATAGCATAGATATTTTATTTAGGTACTTAAATATTTTGAATAAATATATGATGATAAAAAGTAAAACAAATCTTCGTATACAAAACTCAAAATTGCAGTCGTACATACACTTTTTCCACGAAGAGCAATATTATGTTACGACCGATTGTTAATAAACGACGACTTGTTTAGTAAAAGCTTAAAACCGATTCGTATTATACTATCGACAATATGCACCAATATAGGTAACACGCACACCGCAAACATCCTATATATAGACCTCGCGGATTCCTATTTTCGTCGTATAATTATAATGACATATTATACTTGACTATATAAGTCGTTCGCTCTGCTATTCAGTGATGCTTGTTTCTGTGGTCGCCTACGTCGTAACTCGATATCGACTTTAACGCAATGTCATGGTTGAATCACGGCGCCATCGTTATCGTCAATGCCGGTTCCTCGCGATTATGACGAAGAAAAAAAGAAATACACAAGTACACAACGCATGGCGGCACCAACTCACGTATCCGTCGACTGAGTTTTACGATAGTATATTATATTGAAGAAAAATGTTTCCTACCTCTAACAGAATAAGAGAACGTGTGCTTAAAACCGTCAAACGAACTGAGTGATGTTTTAATTTTGAGATCATGGAAATGACTACGCGTAGGAACGTGCATATAGGAATATGCGCTACACATCTTAACAATATTGTTTCGTATCACATAAATCCTCGTTGTCTGAGGGCTAAGTCTGACCTATTGTACACAATTTTTTAATGTTTGTATCGATCATAAATAAGCAAATTGTTTATTGAAAATAAATTATTTTAGACGGTTTTCTAAAACCATCATACCCACCTAGTTCAAATAATAATAATAATAATAATAACCTAATATAATGTGGTTATTCACAGTCTGGTGGGTCTTCTTATTAAGATTGTATCTGATATCTATTTGAATATTGGTCTCGAATGAGTTCACTTGACTTGCAACCATGCATTTAAAAATAAAACAAGCGAATGCTATAGTATCCCTTCAGATTCAGATAAACTTAGATGATTACAAAATTTTAAGATGTTTAACAAAGTAACCGTTCAAGCCATTATTCTAATATATATATATATATATATTCAGTGTAATATTAAGTTAAAGGCCTATGTTTATGATCAATATAATAATTGTTGATGACCCCATTTTTTGTAACAATGTTTGCAGTTAATTGGTTTTTAACAGTCTACATACAGACAGTTAGTGTCTCACTTATAGTCCTTATATTATATATTATATACATATATCATGCACCCATATAGTAGGTATATGACATGTATAATGAATTATATATGAATATTTAAAAAACATTTAAAAATCATATTGCTAATACTTTATAGTTACCTATCTATTACTTGTAAGTTTTAATCGGTGTTTACTAGTTGCGGTCAAAATCAAAAACTTGTGTCCGAAAAAATGTTTCAAACATGTATTCGGAAATTTCACCCATTTTCATATATGCTTTTGATAGATGACTACATTTTGCGAAACCATGCTTAGGTTAGGTGTTAATAAAATTTCAACTGAGAAAGAGGATTTTCTAGCACAAAAAATACGATATTATGAAGAAGGTGAAATTAATCGACTTGAATATCTAAAGTAAATTTCTTTCAAACTTGTATCTTATACAAAATTTAAAAATTTAAAATTATTATTATTATGCAACTTATAGGTACTATATTTTGACATAAGTTATAATAATTATTATTATTAAACAGTATTATACATATTAAATTGTATTTTAATATATTTTTTAAATTAAATAAATAAACGAAATATCAATTTAATATTTAATTATTAATTAAAAAAGGAATTTTATATTAAGTGACCGCAACTGTTATATCTGTTTATCTCAAAAATTGTCATGACCGCAACTAGTATGCAGCCATGAATAACATATTATTGAGACCAATGTCGACAGTGTTTCTTTTCGCCATGTTCAGTGGATATTGAAGACACATTAAAACGACTGCATACTAGTACCACTGAACATGGCAAAAAGAAACACTGTCGACATTGATCTCAATAATATGTTATTCATAAATGATATATTAAATTTGTATTATTATTAACTTAATTGAGTAAAAGAGTAATCATACAAACGCTATGAAATATATAATTTAATAAAAATACATATTTTTTATAAATAGGTATTTCAAAAACCATATTGTTACTTTTGACGTGTCTTTAGCATCCCTTAAACATGACAGCCGACAGGAAAGAAGTACTGTCATTGATTTAGTTCCATTATCTCGTTATATTCTAAAATTCTCCACAGTGACAATACTATAATGTTATCATCCATAAATAATATATTAAATTTGTATTATTATTAACTTAACTGATTAAAAGATAAATCGTACAAACGCTATAAAATATTATATAATATAATAAAAAAGGGTATTTTTATAAATATTTCAAAAACCGTATTATTATACCCCAGGCGCGTCTTAGTATCCCTTAAACATGACCGGAAAGAAGTACTGTCACTGATTTAGTTCCATTATTGCATTATACTCTCAAAGTCTTAACAATGACAATACTATGTTATCATCCAAAAATGATATATTACATTTGTATTGTTATCAATTTAACTGAGTTAAAGAGAAATCGTATCAACGCTGTAATACATACAAATCATACAATATAATAAAAATACGTACTTTTATAAACATTATTTCAAAAACAGTATTGTTACCTTTGACGGGTCTTAGTATCCTTTAAACATGACAGTCGACAGGAAAGAAGTACTGTCACTGATTTAGTTCCATTATCGCATTTTATTTTCAAAATCTCAACAATGACAATACTGTAATGTTAGCATCCAAAAGTGATATAGTAAATTTGTATTATTATTAACTTAACTGAGTAAAAGATAAATCGTACAAACAATATAAAATATATAATACCTATAGTAAAAATACGTATTTTTTTTTTAAATATTACAAAAACCGTATTGTTACCTTTGACGCGTCTTAGTATCCCTTAAACAAGTTAAACATGACCGGAAAGAAGTACTGTCACTGATTTAGATCCATTATCTCATTGTATAGATACTCCTAAAAATTACAATGCTACCTATATTTGTATCCATAGGTATATACACATGGTTGTGGTATCCATATTATTGGCATTTCTTTGACTGTCAATCTGATCCAACCTTTATAGACGACCAAATTTAAACACCACACTCATCAGGCGAGGATCCAAGGAGGGCAAGAGGCCATACCCCCCTCTCGTAGACTCTAGTATACACTGTATGTATATCTGCATTGTTTTGCTGATAGCGTTTTTAGCGAAATTTAATTCAAGATGCCCCCCACCTCCGTAAATTTGTTCTGATATGGATAGTTGATTTAGAAACAGTATTATTACCTATGTAGTAAATTATACATAAATAATTATTTTATAATATTCTACGATTGAGTTTATTATATGCATTTTTAAAAATGTTTAATATAATTAACTATACAAAATATAGACACTAAATATCTTATGTAGACGAAAATAGAAAACATTTAATTCTAAATTATCCAATGTCTCGTATGTTTTAAATCAAAATTATTTTTGGTCATTAATCCGCTGGCGGTCTAGGTTTTGCATCGTCATTATAGTATCTCATTTAACCCATATTTTACTATTATGTATTAAATAATGTCTACTTATAATGTATATATTAATCTCAATGGGACTTGGTAAAAGACAATACCACAGATACCTATTAAATGATTAAAATGTCTTTAAAAAATGTGTAAATTAAAATTAAATTAACTAATTTTACAAAACTTAACCACTTGAATGAAAAAACGATTTAAAAAAAATATTTTTATAATAGTCTTTCTTTTCTAATACCTTTTCAGTCGTTTACGAATTTCAAGCTATAACATGACTTAATTTTAAAATATAAATACTTCACGTGTAGCGTTAATTTTTAAAGCAACGTTTTTTAAACATATCACTTTTGACATGATAAAAACTCATTTGGATTAATGGTTTTAATTACCGACCAGCCGAAATATTATTTTAAATCACATATTATGTACCTTTATGTTATAATATTATATATGAACGAGATGACCATCCGTTATATTAGACACAATTTTATCATTTTCAACATGAGGTATCCCATAAAATATATTATATTGTATTTGTATATAAACGTACAATGTGAATAATTTAAATAAGATTCATAACCTATACTATATAATACATAAAAAACCTGCTATATTTGTATAGAACAGAAAACAATATTATATTATATTACCTATTATAAGTGTTATTTGTAAGAATATCAGTATTGTTAAGTTTTTATAATTTATCTTATAAAACACTTGCAAATAGGAAATATATGAATATCGTAATATTATTGTTCGTGTGAATAAAATTTTATTTGAATAATAATATTCATTATTCATTGTTATAGTTATTATTATTTACATTTTATCTGTATTCATTGTTGTTCGGAACATCAAAAACACTAAAACTACTATATTTAATATTAATACATATTATTTAAAATTAAAATAAATATCTAGTCGTTTTACAGGCTGGTATTTCATTAATATTATTGAGAAATGTCCTAATGCATGTCGAAATGAAACATTTATACGAGCTTGTATAGTTATATGCATAGTATATTTACTACCGGACGCAATAACGCAGAGTTCTGTCACACAAATTATACGAAGACATAGAAATTCTAAGGACACTTGTATTAATATGACTATATTAGTATACCATATAATATAGTAATCCGAACGTCGGGAATTAAATAACCATATTATTCATAATAATATATTTGAAAAAAAACATGTTTCTATCTGGTACATAAGAATATAATATGGATTGTGATTAATAGTGATCGTTTGATAACACAATTCATATTTAATATCTTTATAAAAAGAAACCTCTAAATTGCGAACACTCTCAGTCGCTGACATTTGTCCATTTTTCAAAGGTATCAGCTGTTAAGGGAGATCTCACTGCAGTACCTATATATTAATATAAGCGATGAAAAATTAAAAATCCGTTTAGCAAGAAAGCACCACCTGGTTAACCAAAATGTCCGTGTTGATAGAAAATAAAATGGATATTCAAACATCCGAGTCGGTTTTCAAACATTAATATCGTGCGTACAATATCCGGGTTGTCACATGTCAGCTCTGGGCACCCGTACCGACAGCCGAAGATGAGCGACTCTACAGCATACTATACACCAATATAATATAAAAATTATACATTATACATTGTGTTTGTGGCGATGTTAAATTGACGTAAATTGTCGAACAGGAGCGGCGGAGGGACCCCCCTCAGGAAACGGCGGCGGATGTTGTGTCAGCCCCGTTGGGTTAGTGTTATATTGGACGTAACTAGCTTTGATTAGATAAGACCGAGTACGGGTCGAGTTCCGGTAGGTGATGGTGTACAGACAAGAGTGTCGGTTTAAATCAGTAATCCACAGCTAGACTGGCCAAGATACATAATATTATATGCTATTTAATATAATATGCAATGCGAACAATATGTGTATATATATATTATATTGTATTATGTATATTGTATATATTATGACTTTATTCGTAACACAAGTAATATCATACGTCGTAATAGACGTATAAACTTTTGAAAACCAACGCGACTGTGTGTAGTATAACAATGAACGATATACGAGGCTTTATAGCATCTACACCACTCATAGTGAACAAGTATTGTCATTTGTCACATCAAAATATGATTTAGAATAAATTATAGTTCAAGCGACAATTTCGGGGCTATATTATTAAATTTTAATTGTTATTGCGTTTATAACTTTAACTTTGAAGGACCTTCTTAGTAATTATTTACATGAAGATATTGTAAACGTGTTATTACGGAATATATATAGTTGCAATACGTAGATAGGTAAAATGTGTATAAATATAAAAACATATACATTTTGAAAAAAACGTCTACAAGGCTAGCTGGCGCGTTCGATTTCCGTGACCAAATTACACATATTATATGACGTATAACTTCAGTGCTTGTAGTAAAAAAGGTTAAGTTAAATTTTTAAACATTGTGGTTTCAGTACATTCTGATTTAGAAAAATAATCGTTCTTTTTTAGTAAAAAATTAAGTCCAATCTTTAACAACTAATCATTGGAATATTTTAACCAAACAAGAGCGGGTTTTTTTAGTTAAAATTTTATATTTTAAAACGTCATAATGGCACGAGTTAACTTAACCCCTTTTGGCCAAACACTGAAAATATGAATAAGTGATACATTGTTACGCATATCATATTTAATGTAAATTGTAACAGTACTACAGAATCTGTTTAAATATTATAATATATAAACGGACTATCGTGAAACGGCTCGGGCCGACTTGGTGATTAGTATATCCTCTGCTGCACATCGGAAACGATTGAAAATCTTATCTTGGGCCATTGCCAACACAGCGGAGTCGGTGGTTTGTATACGAATAGTAATAGTAAGGCATATATTAAAATGTTTTGGGTAACCGATCTCGTAGACGCTTTTTTAAGTATACTTATACTCTGCAAGCGACGAAGCGACGAGTTAGTAGACAATAATATAATGGGGAGGGAGAATTCTATTGTGCATAACCGACTAGTTCGTAAATCATAATAATGTTGTACATTAATTGTATTGCAAAAAAAAAGAGTAGATACCAAAGTAAAACGATATCGGACAAAATATGAGCGCATAAACATTATACGATTTTTATAGGTACATAATTTGCATGATCATACATTTGAACTACTACAGCAAAACACCTTTCATTGTCCCCCCTCACCATTTCTTGATGCGGCTTTTGTACTTCTATTGTGAATTTGTATAATTATATTTACGTTCAATGATATTTTCCAACTTAACCGCTGCAGCGCGTATCCCTTTGTGTAAATGTACGATACACGGACAACTAAGAAGTGCAAGATCTTTTTAATCGAGTGAATAGAGTTTAACAATAATAACACATGGTCTAAGACTAATGAAAATATAATACAAAATTAATTTTTAGGTTCTACCACAGACAAAATACGAGTAAACACTGAATTGGACAAACATGATAAATGATAATACACAACAATTTAACTAAAAAATCTTATCGTAAGTATTTGGTTTCAAATAGATAAAATAGATATTAAACTTTTTTAATTTTTTAAATAATTGTCTTTAATTTAAATTAACCCCGCGTTTTTATTATGCTAACATAAGTATTTAAGTATTCGATAATAATATATTACATCCAAATTTGTTGATGGACGCTTTTTAAAACTCACATCTATAGCAATTATAATTTTAAACCGCATACCTAACTGATAGAGTATAAATTACTTATTTATAACGATGTATTATATAAAATCGAAATAATACAATACATAAACAATACTCACGAAAAAAAATATTGCAAGGTCACAGTCTAGTAACATAATTATTATTTATTATTTTTTTTTTTAATAAGAAAAGAAACTATTTTTGAAGACATTATCTAATGAACTATATTATATTTTTTTGTCAACTGATAAAAAACGTTTGTACAACAAAATCGACTCGTCATCTTTGAATTGCGCGTAACGATTTGCGTGGGGTATTCGACAAAATTGATTATATCATTATTTGCAAAGCAAATAATTAAATACCTTTTCCGGCAGTTTGATAAACTCATATATATAATTATATTGTATCGCGTTCGTCAGTACCTAATATTTTAAAAAAAGATCACGTTCAGGAACTGTTTGACAAACTTCACCACGTCTCTCCAACATCGATTACTCGTCATATACTTCAGCTGTGAACTGGCAATACAATATTGTTACTGTACAATGTAATTGTTTATCGTGTACGATATAACCGACGACGGTGGTTATGAAATTGTACATTCTGTCTTTGTTTTTTTCTTTTAAACGATAAATATATATTATTGGCTATAAAAAAAATACTAGGTATACTTATAATATATATTCGTTGTACATAATATCGTGATAACCATTGGTAAAAATTAAATTAAACATAATATAATTTGTCATACATTTAAATTTATTGACTAGCATAATATTATTGTTATGTATTGATCGTAAGTGTAACCACTCATGGAACGTTATCTATCTCTGGTTAGTATATCAGTAACAGATGATAAATATCAAACTAAAAAAGATTGGTAGATAACATGTTTATTGAAGTTAAAAATCAAAGAAAATCTAAAATTTACATTTATCATTGTAAAAATAACCCCTCAATAATTCTATTTAATTGCAGCAGAACAAAAATGATTGATTTAAATGAATCCAATAGTATAAAAAACCAACCATAGTGGCATAGTAACAACTACTTCGCTTACCCTAATCGGTCTAATCATTACTAAATTGTTAGGGGTTACATATAGTGTAGAACATTTTAAAACAGTATGGTATATACATTATACATATTATAATAAACTGTTTAACCAACAGCGTAGTATACCAAGAATCTTGATCAAAAACATTATGTATTTGGACCAAAGTTGAGTTGATAAAAATTAATAAAATTACTTCTCCGTTTACAAGATGTTATAGCAGCTAGGTATGTCGTGTGTGCACATAAACGGAAGCCCGTAAATACATTATAGGTACGTGAGACGTTTAAAAACCTATGCTCTGCGGACTACCGTTATGTTTTACGATAATGTACATGATTGTATAATAAAGTCATGTATGTGTATTTTAATTTCCAAATACCAACGCACACACATAAATAACAATTTATGTATATTATTGTACACAAACTGCAGTATACACATCACATACAAATGTGATGTACATAAGTATGAAAATGCTGAAAGGAGTCTGAGGGACCTGAAAAAAAACTTTTAAAAAAGTAGTGTAGGTACATACCATTTATTAATAAAATATTGTACAGTGTCTTTTATAAATTGTGTGTGAAAAATGCGGTGGAGATAACATTAAATTCGTATTGATACAATTTGTCGCACACTATGTGAAAGACGAAAATACGTTTTACAGTGTACTTTTTTCTGGGTAATTTTCACAAGCAATGAAAAATCAACACAAATTCCGCACACATATATCAATACTCACGATAGACGATAGGACCTACTTTTGTAAGTGGTTCAATTTGCTGAAGATATTGAAGATATTTTGCAAAAGCATGATTTTAACTAAATATTCCAGTCAAAATTATTATTAATTTTGGAATGTTCAAAATCCATCAAATGATGTGTTTATTCATTATTGATAACATTTTATTCAAATGCCACACACTCATTACTCGTGCATCTATGATAATCAATATAACGCGGTGGTTAATGATCTAACAAAAAAGGCTCAAATGTTTTAGGTTTTAACTTTTGACATTTGAACATTTTTTTCACGATAATAACCCATACATTCTCGTTATATCTTAAATATCATCAAAACGTATTTATTTTTATTTTAGAATTTTTGTCATATTATTTTATCAATCGTATCTGTATTGCGACCAATACGATTGGATGTATATAATATGGTTCATAATGTTATATATATTATATGCTCCTTTTGGCATTCCGCATAATCACTACGGCGGTCATTTAAACCTGTGATAAATGTTTGTACACCTACTGCAGGTGTTTGGAAGGTATACTTCGTTCGGTTAAATTGCACAATAACGTTCGTGTCTAGCAGATCAACTGCCGATATGTACCTATATTTATATATGTATATATATGGACATGGCGTTAAGGCGACAATCATTTCAGCGGCAGTGGCGTCCATCGTATAATAAGGACACACGCTGTGCACATATTATATACGTGTACGATACTTTTTAGAATAACACGCAGGTGCATAGGTATATTGTGCATTATACGACACAGGTACATTGTGACCACTGCACTTCGCACAGTGCCACGAGAAGTTTATATAATAATATAATAGTATAATAGTGTTATTATTATAATATATACTGCAGGACCCTGGTAGTACCCTGTATAGTTAAAAATATGGCAACATCGTATAATGGACGAGGTATCGAAGATGACTCGCAGATTTATGTAACCCGATTAGTTTATAGTATATATTATGATATATAAATACTGCAAAAAGTAATAACCGTCAGGCATTATTATTATTATCAATTTTGTTTAAGTATCGGTGCGATCGATTTTCCGGCGTTTGATGTTCTATGTACTTATATTATTATTGTTGAATATTAATATTATTGATTTTTATATTACTTAAAATCAACGCTATTATATTATTTATATAGTACATACATTATAGGGAATATCTGGATATTAGTTAAGGCTAGGTTAGGTTAGGGTTGTTTAAAATTATAATAGGCGATATTCTTAGCCCATATATCCTGACTATGCCTCAAATTTGATTAAAATTTTAATTTGTATTAGATTACCCTTTTAAAATAGCCGTGTATATTGTATTATAGTAAGATTCGATGACCAAAAAACGTATGTTAAAATCAGAGACGGTAACCACTCTTGCTGTACAGTATGTGTCAACTGCTCCTCGTGATCAAGTCAGATGGAGTCGACATTCATTATGTGTTAAACCTGAAATCAACAATAAATCAATACACACAAACAACACTAATTCTGAGTCAGAGAAGATCTGTCAGATTATATTACTAAGTATATTTACATATTACATTACTATTACAATATAATTTATCATACTATTAGTAATATAATATGATGCATTGTAGTTATTTACAAATACATGTCATTTATTATACAATAATAGTATATAATATCATTTAAATCGTGTATTATTGCTAATTTTTGAGTCAATACCGACTTTGCACTTAGAGTGTAAGAAAAACCTAATACTCCATCTTTGTAATAAATTTTAAAGCATTAACCAAATATACATTTTTATCCACAAGTATAGAATAAAAATTTAACACAAAATAAATCGAAAAGAGACAAATTATTTTTTGACAATGTCAAGTATTTATGGTATTTCCTTTAATTAAAATAAAACAACTAAATCGATTTTTTCAAAAACTAGTTTTGAGTCAATATTCCCGTTTTTACATAAATTGTTTTACATTTCACTTCCCCTCCTTTCGTAAGTATTAACACATCCACTCTTCTACCAGAACATATATATTGAAGATGAAGATTGAAGCATTTTTACTGTTCCAAAAGGTGATGAAAAACAAAAAAAAAATAAAAAAAATAGACACATCATTTTAAAATCAATATATTTATAATTATCGCTCCGCTCAGAGTATAAAATAATAATATAGCACGTATTGTACGTCATAAATATTTAAAAATCTTGTTGTTAACTTTTACGTGTCTTCAGAATCTCCTAAAGTCTAAAGATAATGGCATAGTGGAGATAAGAGAAATTCTGTTGCAATACTATACGTTTATTTATACAAAATATGATATTAATATGTATAATATAATATTTAAGAATTATTAAGATACAAGATAAATGTTTGTACAATAGACTGTTAAAACCAACCAAATGTTTTCATAATTTTAAAAAATATAGATTACTGGCGATTGATGAAAAAAAAAATTTTAATCGAAAACATACAGCAGACCGTCGATAATTAAAATTAAACGAACTGATAACTGGGATATTTTTCATCGGTCAGTCTTATAAAAGTATGAAACTGTTTTCTTTGAGATTTTCGATCGTTACGTTTTATAGTTTTTTATTTTCGCAAATATAATATAACATGATGTAGTGCGACGAAGTTTTGGCAACAAATCTCGATCTGTAACAACTAACCAAACGTGTTTTTTCGTCGTCGTTTCCGAGTGTATATAAAATATTATGGTGTTGTACAGTGGGAAAACGAGTCTCGATCGCTTCTGGTCCGATGACACGTTTCCTGAAGATTACGCACCGCGTGTCGCTCACGTAAGCAGATATCAGGAGCGGGAAAGATTTATTTTGGATAGGTCTAGTTCCCCAAAAAATCAAAAAAAAACCTGTCCACCTATGTTATGATGCATTGCAAAAACACAATTTTTAAGTATTTAAAAATACTAATAATAGTAAATAAAAAAGTAGTATATTAATAGTATTTAAGTATTTAGTTTTTTTTTTAAGTATTCCTCAAATGAATAGACAATTCCATATACGCTTCTAAGACCAATATTTACATATAGGTAATATAAATATTATTAGTAATATTATATAAATATAAATTATTATATTATCGTTAATATTATTTATATTTTATTAGCTGATGACATATTATAATATACCACTGTATGTCCAAACAATAAGATTTGATCTATTCATGGTTCAAAAAATCATTATAATTTTGTGCTCGTGGATTATTACAACGACAAGTGGGAATTATATATTGTCTTAACGGATCCTTAAAATTAATCTATATGGTTGTAATTATTTTTTGAATAATCTAAACGGTTCATGGCTTAGATGATACAGGATAAAGTTCGATGGATAACTCGAACTTCACGTTAAAATTTGTCAGCTATTATGTATTATAAAGTGTTTGTAGGTACTTACTACTTAGTACACCTGTTTCATGCTCAGTGTTAAAAACAGTAAAACCAAGAGAATGCTACAATTCAACTAAAGAGGCACACTTTAGCACACAGAATGCAACGTTTGTTACGGGCATGCCGTCCATGGGTTAGAGAAGTGTTGGCGTTGATTTTCAAAAGTCAATTTTTGTTTAATTCGAGTAGGTTATCGTTTTTCGTTCTAAGAACCACGGTGCGTTTATAAAACATATTATTATTATCTGTCGTAGGTATTAAATTCTTCGGAGGCGCTTTTGTCGAGACAAATAAAAAACAATGTCATAATATGAAATAATTGTATTATATCATTATTATAAGTGACAGCGACAAAAAAAAAAAAATAAATAAAAAAACAAACAAACCGATTGTGTTATATTTTTCCAATTTACAAATGATGAATTTATGATGATAACACATTAAGCTATTGACAGATTTTAGTGGAGTCGAATTCAAATTCGTCAATTCGTGTATTATGTAAAATATCATATAAATAATACATATTATATTATAAATAAATTTAATAGTAAGGCGTATTGCGTAACTAACACAATAATGTAGCACAATATCATGATAATTTAATATTTTAATAACTGGAATAAAAATACAACGTAATAATACGTATGATGATTTTTATGTTTTTTTTTTTTTTTTTTGAAAAAAGCCGAAAGGATTAATGCTTGTATACATACCAAATATATAGTATTACTCATTGTAGGACGCGTTGTCGTTTCATGGTGTACCTATATATAAATTGTTATGTGTATATATATATATATGCCATGTGATATAATATAATATATCCTATATAGTCCATGGTCTATCCGGTTTCTCGTGCAGTATATATACCATTATATCTTATATACCCACTCGACCGGTTTTGATGTGTGCATGTGTGTGTGTGGGGAAGAAAAAAACGGAATTTTACGCACGTTATTTTTATTTATTTATTTTCTTTTCTTTTTAATATTCCACCACGCGACTTCTGACCGTCAGTCGTTAAAAATTGGCAACAAAACGAAATCGTTGATTTATCTCCTTCGTATTGTACCACGACTATACGACTCCCCCGGTTTAATAATATTATCCCACCCACCGGGTCGCTCTCTCGCCATCTCTCCGCTCACTCCTATCTCACTCCCGCCCTCCGAACGCGCCAAAAGTCAAGACGCATTCCTGGGTGGCTCGGCCGTTTTAACAATGCTAAACGTTATTATTATTTTTTTTTTTTCCCAATGTATATACAATAGCCCAAGACAGCCATCGTGATGTATACGTACGCGTATTCAAATATATGTATATGTGTATTTTTATTTTTTTTTAAGGCAAACGCATCGCGTGACAGATCGCGCAGTTTCGCGAGCGCCCAAATCTAGAGGCAGGCCACGAACACGGACGGATTTTGTCGGTTTTTTTGTATTATACGTATATGTGTGCGTATTATTATTGTTATTATACATCGCACCGATATTGTGATCGCCGATCACTTTGAAATACAAAAGGTTCGAACGCCTATCGCTTTTTTATCCCACCCGGTGTGCATAATAATAAAACGCTTTTTATTTGCGATTTACTCAAATCAATGTCCATTCTTCAAAGGTAAGGTATAGTTTTTTACCATAGAGTTGTGTTATGTGGTAAAAACTGTAAACACTATACGCCGCACATGTCATAACAAAACAAATAGATATCGTTGAGTATAATAGTAGGTATAGCACTATAGCTATGTTAAATAGTTATATGGCCGTGTGTAAAAAAAGTCACAATTTTGGTTAAACAACAATAAAACATTGTTTTAAACAAATCTTTGCATAGATTCATGTTTGACAAAACCAATTTTACGATTGCAATGGTTTTAAAGTGTGAGTAAAACTCGTGTTAAAATATATTTTATTTTTAGAAGTAATAAATTATCTCGTAACGCGAAAATAAACGAAACTACGAAAATGTATCCAATAGGTACCCGAGAAATAAGTATAATATATACTATAATATTTTATTCACTTTAAATTATTCAGGGAAAAGCAATATTTGCCAAGATTTCTTTTTTTTTTTTTTTTTTGTAAAAAACTCACACTACACGGCTTTTGAAAGTTTATTTTGCGGTTCTAATGAAACAAGAAAACGTCAAAAATTGTATTACAGTTAAAATTCACAATAATCAGAAGTGGGGTTTAGAATAGTTCTATTCGCAGACCAACATTCTAAATTCCAAGCACTAAAAAAAGAAATCTAAACACTGATAGGGGAAAATTGAAAATTATAGGAGAATAATCGACAAACTCTACACCGTATTTTTAAACGGTAGATTATCGACTGATAAATAAATTGTTCGTATATAGTGTACAATATATGTCATATACCCGCAACGCAGAATAGAATATTATAGTATAATAAGATATATTTATAAAAACGCTGCGAAACCTCAAAAGCCGTACAATCGACTATTATATTATTATATCCGTTATAATATGCGATCAAGACGTTGATCGGCTATTCCGATCGATCCGTTACATATAATATGGCCTGTGAGACTCTACACGTATGAATAATAACACCACTCATATAGACGTTTGACCGGGGTGAAAAGTCTCATATTCCCTTATCTATTTCACGATTCAATTGCTCCGAGACCATCTCACGGGTATTCTTTGTACATATTCTGGAATATAGTAATATATTATAGTACTTACACAAGAAAAGGGACTATAGTCTAGTCTTCGGTCTTATACCGCATAATCCCGTGGCGATTCGCACCAATAGTGACGAGCACACCGTACACCTCACCGTATTGTTTTTGTTTTGGAAGATGCGTATTCGGAATATCGGTGGCCGATATATTATATACATATTATATTGTGTGATACGTATCCCTATCGGTTTAACACTATTATTAACACTACGCGCGCAGACGGCACTGACGTTATTAGATATACCTTACCTGTGTACACATAAATTAACGATTATTCGTTTAAATATAATATGTATATCTTATGCGTATTATATATTTTATTGTAATATTTTCCGATCGTTCTAGAACGGATTATAATAATTGTATACCTTACCATATATATATTTATATATATAGGTATGACAGTCGTATAATAATATGATATGTCGGATTACACGACACGTCGTGAAATCGTTACACTGTGGTGTGGTCGATATTACAGTATAATATTATGTTATATAGATGTAAAGAAATCTCACGATATACTTTGATAATATATGGGTTTGGGGTACGGGTGTGCGACTATACATGTAGTAATCATGTCGTTTTTATTTCAACATGAATTTTCCTCTGGTCGTGAATAATGAAACGAATAAACAAACCGTGAGCACCTAATATACTCGGAATATTAAATGGGAAAATATTAACTTCTATTGTATTAATGTAACAATTGCTTTATTGTACCCAATAGAACGATTAGTCAATTTTCAGGGTATACAATTTATAATAATAATAATAATAATAAACAAAATGATTACTATAAAAATCAATCGCAATAAAAAACCGTTCTGATGTATTATCTTTAGTCCTATAAAATCTCCATATCAATGTTTACTTAAGCAAATGGTTTTTTGTTTAATTATTTTTAATTTAGTATGCGTCATTGTTTAGAACATTGTAAGTAATGTGTAATAACATAACAACATATATACATAATACATATAGGTGAATTGATATATTATGGTATATTATCAAAGTAGTGACGACTAATATCAACGTATAGCGTATAGCACAATGTTTTAATATGATATGTTCCCAAAATACGCATTTGCTAGGTCCTTCCTTAAACATTTGAAATTAATAAAAAAATAATATTATACCATCGATTATGTTATAATCATCTCATTAGTTATCATATTTCATAACCTTTGTTCGAACTGAATTTTCGTTTCACTATCAAAGTCAGTTGACGAACCCGTGTGAAATAGGTTATCAGCCAATTAAAAATTGTGTATAGGTTTATTACAATTCAAACGCTGGCATAAAATCGCGCGCGCCCGTTCATCGGAATCGAACAATTAAATTTATTCGCAAACACACGTACCACATATAGTATATTATACTACCTATATTGCTTAGCGGAATACGATTTTTTTTTTAACTCATTGTTCGCTAATACAACAATAGTAATAATATTAGTATATATTGTGTACGTCGCAACTCGTAATAATATAGCTTACGGCTGACTTAAATAATATAATATATTGTTACCGTTTAATAAATTCTCCCACGACAATATAACGATTTGCATATAAACATCGTGGTATAATAATATAATGGTGTATATTATAAATTATAATATCGTAATCTTTACTGAATTGTCCAAATTGACTTGGCGATTGATTGAATCAAACCATACACCGCAAAAACGTTATGGACTTAAGGCGTAATTACGCTACAGTCCTATGTAATAGATAAATATTGAAACCGTCGAATTCCCGATTTACAGCGTTGGCTTTTTTTTCCAAACGTGACATTTGTATAACGTTTGACATAGTCAAATAATCAAAACTTGTATCTTCCAGTCGAGTTTGAGGACAAGAGTTGTAATAAATGATTGCTTTGAGTTAAACTCGATAAACATAGTATCTAGGATTTCCTGCACAATACAGTTGATATACTCGTACATATGGGAGATCATCTAGAATTTTCTCAGATTTATCCAATCTCCCACCTCCATCTAAAGTTTGTAACTTTTATACTAGAGACTCAAAACCAATCATAAATGTATTTTTATCTTTCATGTTTTACCTCCCCCCTCTAAGTTTATGTTTTTACATTCTACGTGAGCCTATTCAATTTTAACCCATATTCGTTTGAAAAACATCAAAATTTAATAATTTTCAGTACAGTACAGTTATTACCTGTATAATAGGTCAAAAAATAGAAACCGAAATATACAATGAAAAACCTCAGCTGAACACCGCGTGGACGCATAAGACTAGAAAACCTACCACTTCAGTACCTTATTATAACTTAGCCGGGCAACTAAATAGAATGTATCCTAGATAAACGTCTACCATCATTATATAATAAAATATGTAATATAATATATGCACGTATATATGGACCACTGAGAAAAAAAATAAACTGACAGTGTCATCGACAAAACTACAAAAGTATGTTTATAATACGCCTAGACGACTATAATATGATATTATAATACCGGTACGAATCAGGTTCGCGATTTATTATTATTATTTTTTTTTTTAAGGAAACTTATTATCTAAGCAGGAAATACGAATAGACGAGGCGCCCGGCCGGTGACATAACTGCGTGGCGTTGCAGATTATAACTAAACTACCTGTTGTACACAAATATATAATAATAATAATGTAGGATATTCGGTGACCGCGGCGGTGTCGAAACGATAACCGATTGGTGAGAGGGGCAACTACGGCGGGGGGACCGGTTTCGTGGGCGTGCGGCTGCACGGGATTGCGTCACGCGCGTAACAATCGATGCGATAAGTTCCCGAGGCGCTCCAGCCCTCTCCACTGTCCTCCAACCCATATACCGCAGTATAGGACCCGATTCCGGTATACGGAATTATAATCGCCGTCGTCGTCGTAATAGCTTTGCGAACATAATATTATTATACCTACCTGTTACGCCGCTCGCGCCCGTTTCCATTTCGCCGCAAAGAAGTAAAATAACATTATAATATTTTTCGTTTCGCGTCGACCTTAACCCGATAAATTTCACGCTCGTCTTCCGCCGACGTAGGCGTTTTCGCACGACGCCGACGCCGCTGCAGCGACACGGGTCTCTCATCGCCTATACATCACCTGCAGCTTGTGCAACGCGCGGCCCCCTCTCCCCTTCCCAACGTAATACCTGCAACTGAATAGATAATTATATATTACCCATAATATACTCCGCAGGTATATTTAAATATATACACATAATAGCATAATAGTTAATAGGACGTGTAGATTAGAATTTTTTTTCCTTCCACTCCGTCGTTATAACACAAATCGCCGCCGTCGTCGTCTTTTCACCCGAGTCCTGAGAACGACAAAATGCACGTTCTCACCGAAGTCGCAGTCGTTATTGCGCAACCGAATGAGAAATAATGTAATATATTTTCTCGTCAAAGTTCCGAACGCGTCGTGTGCCACAAACGCCCCCCCGCGTGCAGCTGTGATGACAAATGGCAGTGATGCTATATATTATAATATGCACAACTAACGAGCATAATATATGTGCATATTATGCGTGTCAAAATCTATTATGTATCATGTGTGATACGCGTTATATTATAGTAGTGTGCATTCGTACTTTTTATATAAGCGCCTGCTTAAAAGGGTATAAATCTGTATGATAATATTTACGAATACGCCACATCACGTCATGTATCGCGTCCGATTCAGACCTGAAAATGGTTTTAGTTCGACTATAGGTACGCGCGTGTATATGCGGTCACGTTATGTGCGCATTAATGTGCATTAAATTTAAACGCTATATACTGTATGATCATCTATATTATACAAGATATAATCATATGCAAACTCGAATACGAATAATTTACTTTTATTATATTAGGCATATCAGTAAGTTGTGTACCTATATTATATAATATTATGGTATATTCGTATATTAATAAATTGTATTCGAGAGCGATTTTATTCCTGGTTCAATTCGCACGCGTTCAAAACGGGCCGAACGATAAACGGAATATGTGAGATTATAAATAATTATAATATGTTGTGTGCACGAACGTGATTCGTATAAGTGATATACATGATGATAAATGTATAATGTATCTGAATACAAGTCGTTCGTCTGAAATAAAAAATCAAATGTTCTGACTGCGGGGCGACAAATAGGAAATAGAACTTGCGTCATTTTGTTAGCTGACTGTGCGTGTACGGTGTACCGCGTAATACGTAACTATACGTTTAAGACCGACAACATGTAGAGTACCATTATACGCACAATACACACTCGTATATATAGTATTTATTAATATCTCCAATGCATACGTCTTATAGGTACCTACATAATATTATATTATATAGCAGTTGCGTCGCCATTTTGCGATTTTTGCATATTATATACCTATTACAATAACAATAACATTATTTATACATATAGAGGTGCACGATCCTATATGTCGACTGTATAGTGAAAGTTTCGATTCTTCTGAGGCTATGACGTCAAACCTCATAGAAGGAATAGAACACATTTCTATTATGCCTATGCGCATTATGGTGTTTGGAAATATTTAACGTTTATTCGAGAAAGACGGTAAATGTGCCTGCCTATACGTTATGCGTTGTTAAACAATAATTGTTTTTCACAACTTACACAGGGTATGTCACAAATATAGGTACTATAATTTTATTTATAACATACCATACCTCATTCATTTGACGTGATAAAATCTCCATATTAATCTTATAATATTTTTTATTTGTTTTAATATATAACCTTAGAAATAGATAATATATATAATGTATATAGTATATGTACATGTAGATTATATTATAAAAGTCTTTTTTTCTGTTACCGCAGTAGCAACCCTCTATACAAACAAAATATTATTCAATTTTCGCGAACCAAAATAAAATTTATGTACGAGCCACTTGACGATCTTTAAGAGTTAAAAAAAAGCTATGAACACTTTTAAAGTCTCAAATCTCTACAGATGTAATATTTGGTGCTAGTCGTTTCAGTAATTTCCAAGTCTAGAAGCCCTATTCAACCGTACCTATATTCATTTTTATGTTCAAATACTTTATAAACTTAATACTCGATTTTAATACTTTGAAAGTTGGACTTGTATTTAATAAAATTGTATGACCTTTAATGATAATGAATGATATGTTATGATGCGCTTATAATATTATAACTCATTTAAAACTCTGAGAATTATTGAACATTAAAAAAATACTAAAATAATATTATATCACATTTTTCACAGATCAAAACACGCGACTCTGCTCTCTATCCTATTACCGCTGTGCTCTATTATCCTATGCGTGCGAATACCCGTAACGTGCTGGAAGTTAATACATAATAAAATATAATATTTTACCGTCCTACATAATAGTTTTCGTAATACTTTTCCGGGCCGATTTAATCGGACTCACAAACGTTCTAGAAACATAAAAACAAACCTTACCGAACGGACTATCGCACGATTTCCGTATTCAACAAGTCCCACGATAATACAACATAATAATAATATAATACATGGTAAATCATTTATCACCGTTCGTTAAATACCGGAACAATGTCGCTCCGTCAATAATTGACCGCACGTCCGCGCACGATACTAATTTATTAATATAATAACATATGTGCACACCGCAAATACGTCATGTCATCTACAGCATACGGTGTAATAAGTAACACACACAATTTACAGGTATATAAATATTGTAACCTTACAAATAATTGTCATTTTTAGTTTTTACATTCTGAAATGGTAATGTCAACTCTTATCGTCGTGGTAATTGTGATGGTATACTGTATAGGTAGTTGCAATAGATGCACATTGTATAAACACTTATTATATAAACCCCGCGTGTATGAATAAAATAGTGGGTTATAGGTAAGTCTAATTTTATTTACTATTCATAATTTCATATAGCTTTTAGCTATTGAATAATACAATTCTAAATGAAACGCGTTGCGAACAATATAGCTTCATGCCATAATACGTCTATAATGCCGAGCTGTAATGCTCTATTTTAATATAATGATTCCAAACCATATTCTAATTAGTTGAAATAATTAAATGCGTTAACGAAACGTAAAGTATTTATTGACTTCTTGCTTTTCTATTGTAATATTGGTATACGTACTATTGATTATAGGTTAATGAGTACATTATTTTCTAATTACTGGTTTCATATTCTCCTGGTTGCATTATTTCGTTCCATATTATATAACATCCTTTTTATTTGATAACATTACATTTTCAGTCTAAATTATCTGTCACCATCGATGGCGTTATCATATATTCACCAAAAAATTCTGCAAAAGGTTAAATACATAACATTTTACATTAGACACACGTGTTTTCAGTGTTTCCGTTACGCTTTGATTTTTCGACGTTTCAGACATCCGGACATAATATTATAATGTCTTATTTTAAAAATATTATTGTCATCCGCAGTGATCATAACCAAATAACTATGTAACATATATATATCATGTTGTCGGTTGTGTAACTTTTCCTGTTTGAGTTGTATTTGGTAATAATCAACCGACCGACTTGAATGGAATAATATTATATATAGGTAGCGAAAAGAGTAGAAGACTGTACACATATATTTTTGAGAATTATTGAAATACACAATCTATAACTTATCATTTATGTATAACACTATAACATAATCATTTATATTAAAATAACATTTCCTAATAATAAACCTAACATACTATCACTTTTGTAGGTATAAATCGTAGAAAACAAAACTTAAAGTCTAAGACAACAAAGTGTATCATAATTATTATTGTACGTATCAATGTATGTGCCTGTACAACATAATATATACACGTTGATACGATTCTAAAAGGAAAAGAACGCATCCGCGTGCTGAAACGTCATTTTTGATGACGATCGTATATAACCTAATCACATTTTGCTAGTTCTGCAATATTATTGTTCATTTATTACAAACAAATTGAATATATATAATACACAATATATACTGCTCGTGTAATATAATATGCCGTTGTATAGCAGCGTACCGCTGAATCATTATAGAATATATGTTTATGTTTGTTTACCAAAAACAGTCGAACAGAATTTATTATGACACGATGATGATCTGGCGATGCGAAGCATTTGAAGTGGTGTTCCTAGACAAATTTCTAGAGTTGAACTCGAAATAATATAATATATTGCATGACAAAAATATAGCATTACCTTCAAATAGTAAATCCAAAAGTGAGCCATAAAATATTAATTTTCTCGGACTGATCCAAAATTCAAATCGTTCCAACATATATAGTATAGATAATGCCAATAAGTATACTTCCCATAGTTCCTGGTGCAGACGTTGATTAATTATTGTTTTCAATTTAGTATTGGAAATTGGCCGTCATTCGTCACTTCGTCAGGTCTATAATTTGTTTTAAATTACCTACTATTATTTACTTTTTATTCATAGTAAATTTAATGTAATATATGCTGAATTCAAATATTTTATATCAGATAAAAAATATAGTCATATTCAACTTAATAGTATAAACATTTGTCAACGTTTCTAATTATTAAAATGTTGACTTAAAACAATGAATACACTTGTATGTACTAAACTTAAATAAGTGCCTACTTCGCCTCCCTATAAATTACACGTTGGATCACCGATGTGCGCAGTTCCCACGCCAATCGTTTAAAACAATATGTATATACCAGATACCTATAACATCAAGTCACTAGACACTAAGTATATTATATAGACTATAACTGACGAATTTACTAATTGGCACTAATCTGCAAAAATAAAAACTATGATATTCAGGTATATTCGATGTCCGATGAATAATAATTATGAGACAAGTCGAAATAATATAAGTGTCTTATTTCTTTAGTGTGCAAACCTTGGCGTGATGCAGTCTACACACGTTTTCAAATACCTAGTCATCGGTACACCGTCGATTTCGCCGGCAAATACAAAAACAAAAGTGGTGATAATAACAAAATTGTTGATTATTTTTTTTTGTTTAGGTATCTCTATACATAAATATGTATTATATACCTGCAAGTGGCTGTGTATTAATCTCTTCTCATTATGTTATCAGCTTTTTTTTTTTTAATTATGTCGACCCCGAGCGTTTGTTTAAACGTACGCAGAACATCCGCTCATATTTCGTCACACAAAACAACCGTCTATTTCTTTGTTGGCCGGAATTCTTCTGTACGGCGTCGGCATCTCTACATGAATCATCTAATCATCCGATATTATATTAAATTACTATTATGACCGGTGGGTATGCGAAAATAGTTAAAAATTCACATCCGTGCCAAAATTAACAGTGAAGTTCAATCGCCTTGAATAAACTGTTAACGTATGTATACTCGTATAGTAAAGTTCAACATATTATACAAATATATATAATCTTATTTTAATCTACTATAGGGGAAAGTTGGGGAGGATCAGGGAAAAAATTAAGTTTTTGTTTGTAAAGTAAAACATCTTGAGCTATATATTTTATTTTATCATTAAAAAGAAAGATTATTTTTTGCCGTCAAGCATTTCTGCATGATATGCTTTTAAAATATTTAAACTAATATCGGTCAAATATACACACAAAATACGTTTTTTATACTATTCTTTTAAGTTTTAACAAATAAGTATAATATATATATCAATATTCTATACTTAAGTAAATAATATAACTCTATAGAAAAGTAAGTGTCAATACTTTGTATTTCGAAGTTCAAACTTCAAACACAAACGTGATTGTTTAATTTAAAATTGTCTTAATCAATAACTGTTGAAATATTTAAATTGTTAAACAGATACAACAAATCTAAGTAACATTTTTATACAAATAACAATATTTATTAATGGGTATTACCTTATTAGTCACTGTGTACTTAAAATAACAAATTGAAAACTATTAAAAGGATCGTAGGTAGGTGTACGAAAATATAATATAATATGCTTGAGAGTTGAGAGATTTAAATTTCAATGACATTTTTTTTATTCCTTTTTAGGTCTGTTTTAGTAAGTAATCAAAGAACTATAAGATTTTACTGTAAAGTAACGGATATGATTCATTCTGATTTGTAAATAAAATAGTGTAATAAATATTTAGTACACTATATATAATAATCATAAATAAATATTCGTTGAGTCATGATTATATCACGGTAACCCTAATAATATAACAACTTAAAATCAACTGATGACTTATGACTGTAACAAAAATAATAAATAATAATTAAAATTATTCAAACATGGTGATAATAATATAGTTTAAAAAAAGTACTCGTGTATTTAATACGTATAGACAAATTATATATTGAATCAAGTGTAAACAACTGTTTTAGTGATTCTATATAATATAAGTAATCATAAACTTGTTTTTGTTTGTTTCAATGCAATATCAATTTGACTGACATACAGTAGAATTATACATGTATACACGAATATTTTGTTTAAAACAATTACATAATATTATTAAACACTAATTGTCGGGACTCTAAAACATTTCATAATTATAATATGATAAGCTGATTAGCAAAACAACGATCTCTACACTAATTACGCTAGTCAAAAGATGTGTGTACTCAACAATAAAATTCGTCTATCTGCAGTTTTAATTGTATGAACCCATACAACTTCTTTTTTTAGCCCGTAGAAATCATATAATTTGTAATTAATTGTTACTTGATTCGACAATTTTTTTCTACGTACCTATTTGATAAATTAACGTACATTTTATGCACACACTGCATGATAATACCCAACAATTATTCAATTGTTATTATTATGCCACTTTCAAAATACATACGTAATAATAAAAACTTGCAAATACGAAGATTTAAAAATGTATAGTAATATAATATGATCAATGTTAGTCAATAGATAAATTATAGGATTTTCTTCAGCGAACAGTTTCCCGCAAGTATGTACTAAATGAGTTTATTTAAGTTATAAATCTTAAAATTTTCCTCCATCTCACTAACTGGTAATGCACGTAGAAGACTCAAAAGATAGTGGCCTAGAAACCTACTAAGATGAAAAAAAAAACAATAATACCTAAACAGTACCCGGTCAGGTGGTGCCTGCCCATAAACGAAACCTAATCCAGTCAATAATCACTTATCAAATTTACTGATTATACTAATTGTATTGAGTTTATTGTAAACATAACATAATTATTCGATTTGAATGATGCAATTAATCTTTATAAAGGCGATTGTAAATTTCACTGATTTATTGGTATAGACAGTATGGTCGATTTTTGGGTTGAATTTAAATTTTAAAATATATAAATTCCACCGGTACGTATTTTGACCAAAAAAACACCATAACTCTTATCGATGGTAAAATTTACAGATTACAATTATTATTTTTATTACAACTACACATTAACTGTCGACTGACAACTTTACAAAAGCTCAATGAAGTATTAAATCAATCACTTATATATTGAATTAAACAGCTGTAGTAACGAACCTAAAATCTCAGAATTCTCAATTGAAAAAACGCCAAAAATATATAAACACCATTATTTTGTCATTCAAGGAAAAAAATATTACCATTATGCAATTCGTTAAAGCTGCATCTAATCATTATAAATCCAAATTTTAAATTTTAATTAAGTAATTTTTTTTTACTTATACTTTTCAATATTGATAATTAATAATTATATTTATATTTTTCATTGATTTTATTTTTATTTTTTTTCAACTAACCATTAACTATTGTGATCATTATTAATTATTATACAATGTACATATCTTTTTTAAATTTGTGTAAAAAAGATATAAGTATCTAAATATAGTATGATATACATAAATGATGTGGATACCTATTATCTACATAACGTTAATTTTATTTTAGGTAAAAAAAAAAAACGGTGAAATTTATATTTTTTCTCGAGTAAAAAATCGTGCTAGTAGATTTACATTTTTTTTATGTAGTAAAAAATTACGCTTGAAATTTACATCACAAAAGATTGAAATCGGTAGAATTTACATGCGCCCCTTTATAGATTCAGTGTAGCGAGTATTTTATATACTTATCTTCTTGATACAAAAAAAAGGATTTTTTAATTAATTTTGAAATCACTTTTGTGTAGTACCTTATACCTGTTTATTATAATTTTATATTAATTAGATAATAGTATTATTTTGACAAGAGTAATGAATCTATATCACGTAATATTCAATATAGATATCTTATGTAAGTCTCTAAGTTTGACTCTTGATCTCTCGATGCATAACCAAAACTAGTTGATTATTTTTATTGAGTTGAATAAAAATTATAGAATGTTAATAATACACTTAATTCTTATAGCAACGAACTTTCAGCTTTTAAGGGGTTACATGGGATATATCCAATAGGTATTGAAATATATTTAATAATTTATTAAGAAAATATCTTTTTATTTATATTTTAGATAATTATATAAATAATATAGAATTTTTGAACACAATATTGTTAATTACATAATTTACATTGATAAGTAACTAAATACTTTTGAGTAGTTTTGACCATGTATATCTCTGTGTCTAATAAATAATAATTTTTTTAATACGATCTTATTGCCTTCTCTGTTTCTCTCTTAAGCCTTAATAAAACCTCATCGATTATCTTTTGCAGACTATCGGTACTTAGGTATGTTATATGTTATTATAATTGATTTTAGTTAATTTTTAAACTATTACTTTAAAAGGTAAGAATATTATCTGCGATATATCCCGTAGTATTTTACAATATTTTAATTTTTAAATGATTGAGAATTTTTATACTTAATATAATAATATATATTAAGTACTATTATCTATGTCATATATATTATATATAATATATGAAATCGAAACGAATCCAATAAAACTCGCGGTCGGCGAGAGGAAGAACAAAAAATGTCTGGAGGTGTCCGCGTATTGCGTGTATCTGTATTTATGATATATCTAATAATGATCATCATAATAATATGTATTGCTATAGTAGCTGTGTACAGTATTTTATTATATCCGCGACCCGAGAGGAATATGATGAGGTGGTCTACCTGTCTTACATACGTGAGTCGCGAGTTACAAAACGGCATCGTGACGCAATATATATAATATTCCTGTACCGGTCTCGCGTTGAAAATTGCATAAAATCCTGTCCACCATAAGTATACCTATAGTATTAAATATTCTGTATAATAATAATATCATCTATAATAACGCGGACCTACCATAATATCATAATGTGTAATATATATTATATATGCTATATATGCCATCACCGCGAGCGTCGAACAAACCGCGGGCGCGTAAGTTATGGTAATAATTAGTATAGAAACCGTTTATTAGATATTATTTAATTTTCTTAGGCTAGGTAGGTATCGTCGGCGATGTCGATGGGTCGTTCGCTAAACAGTTGAGTAATCCGGTAGAATATATTACATATGTACACGTGAGTATGCGCTCGATAATAAATATCAGGCGTAGATGATATATAATAACTATATACTTACGTACGTATATGATAGTATATTGAAAGTCTATAGTCTATACACGTGTATACACAACGATGACTTAGGGCGGTGACGTTGATGATAATAATAATAATATACACGTTACAGCCTGCTGCAATAGGTCCATATTTCTTCGGTTAACATATTATGATGCGTATAACGTATCGTATAGGTAATCGTATATATATAAAATCTGGAATATATCTATATATAATGATAATATTATATGTATTCTGGCCGCTGCCGCAGCCACAACCTCTCTCAAGCGCCGCCGTCATGTCATGTTATACATGTATTACATATATATATAATATATGCTCTGGCGTATCCTCGTCCTACAGGGAAGTTCGCACACAAATGATAATAAAAAAAAATTGTCCAACTAGGTCGTGTGTGCGTGGAATCATTATATATATTATTGCGATTATCATTTAAACCGTATGAATATAAGTATAATATACAAACGCAAACGACGTCGTAAAAGCGTATGATATATATGGAGCGACGAGTGGGTTTTAGATCGCACAGTTATATAGCTGCAGGTTACCGTTTAGTAATACGGTCTTTTTTGTTCCTGAGTGTCTTGTATATAGAATTTACTAAGCCGGTTACGACGAGGAATCGACTGAGAAAACTTAATTTCACAATTTTTAACAATTTCACCAACTTTAACCTACATAGTACCATTGTAGATACATGTAATTGTATACCTTTACAAATTTAAAAATAGATACTATACGTTTACACTTGGTATTTTTTTTATGGTACCGTTGAGCATTAGCATTATAATAATAATATAATATACTTACACGAATTTGTAAATAATGTGTAAAATAAAAATGTAATTCTTACTGATCTTTGTCATTAATCATTATACTTCTTTTTTTTTTTTTAATAAAATTGAAGTATATAAAACATAATATATGTTTTATGAAATACGAATGTAAGTAAAATATTTTTCTATTGTGTTTTCAAATTATCTGATATTATTGTCTTTGTCTGAACGAAATTCCGTTGAATAGCATTTCAAGACGTATTGAATATCTATTCAATCGATAATAAGAATATAATATATACTTATTACTGCAGCTAGTGTACCAATTTGATGGTTTATTTCCTTTTTATCGCATACAGCGTTCTTCATCCACATGATATTCTTAGTTTTCCTTCACTGTTTTCAGTGGTCTTATCAGATTTACAATGTTATTCAATAACCAAAAAGAATTTAAATCATTTTTTTTTCATTCTGTGTATCAAAATACCAAGAACAATACACTACGTCGTTGGATTGTTGTCACGGGCCAAAATTATTTATGACCATAACAATGTCCATTTATCCGGTTTAATACATATAGAATTTGCAAACTATGCATATATTATAGACTGTAGTATATATTATGATATAATAATCAACCGATTAATAGAATATATATATATAAGTCTGGTTGTTGGTAAACATCCACTATCTTTCACTCTCCACTTGTGTTGATGTATATAATATTCTATAGTTCACTAGTCGCAATAGATTATATTATGCATTATAATACAGACGTCAAGGTTCGTGAGGGACCCCGTGCCCGTTGAGATCATAATATTATATACACATATTATAAGCATACAAAATAGTGGAGCAAAAAGAATGTATGTAAAAAAATTGATTAGTCATCAGTATTGAAAACCAATAAAAATAATGCATAATATTAAAATTTTGTTTTTATTTGTAAAAATATTTGTTTTAAAATATTATAGTTTAAGCCAACTTCAGTCGACAATTTTCGAACATATAACATAACAAATTTTAATATATTTATTTTCACGTTTACACAAATGATGACTAACGACATATATAAGTGAAATACTTTTGGACTGAGCTTATAGATTTTAAAACTACTTGACCGATTGGCAACAAACTTAGCACGCATATTTTTTGAGACTCAGGAAGTGTTCTTTATTTCGTTAATGAATCACACGCGAATTTTGTTTTAGTTTATGAAAATCGAATGATTTTTTATTTATTTTATTTAATAGAGTTGCTATTCGTTACAGAATTAAAATACCTTTAAAAAATCTGTATAAACTACCCGAAATACGTTGCTATTCAATTAATTATTAATTAAAATAAAATATTATATTTGATTAATCGTCTGTTATTCAAATGCACGACAAAAGATAATGTCTGAATATGCTTGTAGCGTATAAACTAAAATAACCATTAAAATAATTTTTATGAAAATTTCAAAAATTGTAAATTTAGAGAATACGGGTGAAAATATACCAAGTGCTATTATATTCGTAAATCTTATTCCAATAAGAGCGGAGACCGCGATAGCTGTACACTATAAACACTCAAGCACATGCTGTGTACGATGTGAGGTAAATAAAATATTTATTGTGAATTTTATGCGTTCGGTTGTACATAATAATATGCGTATCGTCAATACACTATATGCCACCACCACGATTCCGCAAGATTATGTGCACAGCAGCAGCCGGGCGTTAATGGGGGACCACGAAAAAAATATGCAGAAAAAAAATCCACCTGTGCCTCTTCGGTCATATCGATGATGTTATATGATTATTGTAGCCTTGTATGGATGTCATTTCGTATGTATATATATATATATGACGTGGTCCGCGGCGTTCCCCCCCTCGAGATCGGATTTCTGAGAATATGCAACGAACGGCTACAAAATAACATATTATAAAACGCGTGTCGGCGCGAAATTATTACAAAACGATAAACGCACATAAAAGAGCTTAAAAAAAAACTCGTTTTTAGACAGTATATATAATAATACGCGATACGATACACGTAGAATAAACACACTCACCGGCTCGACGCTGCTAAAGGGACGGCGACGAGGTGCGTCGAAACACGTGAACTGGGCCCGAGACGTCGTTTTACTCATTTCCACCCGCCGTCTCCGCCGCCGCTGTCGTCTCCCCCGATAAGAATCTTAAAAGCGATCCATTATTATATTATATTGTTCCTTTGCCGTCTCTCACTATATGGATACGTGCAGTGTATAGGTGTATATACACTTCTATATGTATAGTACATAATGGGTACACGAGTAAGTATATGGGTATAGGAGCATTGTAGCCGCCGCTGCAGTCCCGTCAGCGGTAACGGTTCCCGTCCGATACAATATTGGATCGTATTGTTCGGACAGGCAGCAGTTTTCGGGTCCCGAAAACTGTTTCCACCACAATATAATAGCCGACGAGCCGTCGCCCTCGCCCGGTCGTATCACAATGGATCGCAATATAATAATAATAATAATGTTTTATATTTATTCACGTTTATATTTCGTACGAAATTTATGGATTTCCGAGTATACCTGCGCGTTTGTGTGTATGTGTGTGTTTGTGCGCCACGACTACGCTTCTCGGGGACGAAACGATATTTCTTTTTTATAATGCTCGTGGGAAATGTGCGGTGCAGTGTGTTCACCGCCCACGCGTTCTGTTGTAAAAATTTTGCTAAAAATTACTCGGAAATGTGTTCGTAATATCCAAGAGTATACGGCAGACCGATGCAACTATCGCTCATCAACGCCGGTGACGGAACACACGCCGATATAGCGGTGTGATGTTATGTTTAAAAATATATTTCATAAAATACAGTGCACTATAACGTAGGTGTAAACAATTTCGAAACAAAGATATCACACTCCCCGTGACCTAAATATATTACCGAATGTCGTTGGAGTCAAAACGACGATGAACAATACTAATTATAGTCGTTTAATTTATTTATTTTCAACCTAGTAGTAATAATCAACTTGTTTTGATGATACATATTCGAGAGATCAAGAGTCAAACAACTTACATCATGTGTTATCCTTTTTTAACAACTGTATAATATATATCTATATACAACGCAGTCAGCTGCTGTTCCTAAATTGTCTCAAATAGGTACATAATATTATACTAAATGAATATAACACGCAACATTTTTTTGTATGTATGTAGAGATAAAAGATAGGTACAAAAATGGAACATTAGGAAATTGTGACACCTTGACTATTTTTATTTATTTTATACAAACATAAAATATTAAATATGTATACATATCTGGATATTTCGTAAGTCATATATAGATATATAATGTAATATATTTAAATTGACAAAATAATATATCTAATTATCATTCAAATTATGTGCAGGTAAACACAAAAACAACAGTTTAATTTACTAAAAAAAAAAAACTAGAAAATAACTACAGTATTGTATATTTCTAGTGTAACTCGTCATTGAGTAAGCCAATGCAATTTAAATTTAAATTCTAAAATAAATTATTAAGTACATATTATTTTAGTATTAACACATAAATTCAAATTTTTATACAAGCGTTTAAATAAGCTATAAAATGTTGACAACAATTGGATTTTAATTATTTTGTTCTACTTTTTACTATATTTTAGTAGACACCTCGTTAATTAAGTTGTCCATATAGTTGAATTAATTTTTAGCTTTCTATATAACGAACCAATTCATAACATTTTATAAGTATTGATTTATAAAAAATGATTTTAAAATTATTATTATGTAATATATATTATGCTATTTTTTTATTTTTATCAAGAATCAACCTACCGTGTATTGCTATAATATCAATATAAATATAATAATATAAGATATCCTTAAAAATATAAGGTGACAAGTCGTCTCCGCTCAACCATAATCCATTTTCGTATATATCTACATTGATTCGTCATTAAATTTAACACATTCATTACAGTAATTCGCTCAGTGAAAACGTACAATTAACGCACCTACAACTTACTATACTTACAATAAAACGACTTTCCATTTGTTTTTTTCTCTAATCTTTTTAAAAAGTATTGAAAACTGGGAAATAGAAATTATTTATTTTAGTTCTGCTACTGTACCAATCAGATTTAAATTTACTATCAGAAACCATCCTCCTAGTTAACGATAGAAGCATTTGTGTATCAAAAGCGATGACAAGCGTAGAATACAAAATTAAAATTAAAACAACAACAATATATTGTCAATTAATTCATTTATCGCTTAGGTTAGAATGAAAAATCGTTTACACATATTCGCTTAAACGTTTAAAAACTATAAGTCCGTTTACCCATATTTATTTTTAAACATAGAGGTATACAATTATTTTACGATCCCTCCTCGATTTTAGTAAATATTTTCATTACATGATTTTCAAACTTTGAAAATTATCATTAAAAAAAATTGTTTAAATCTTTTTTGACATTTGATAGCTTTATCGTCATTTAACGTATTAATAAGAAAGCTATAAATAAAAATAAATATATTTAATATTTATAAAATAAGATGTTATGAATTATAAGCATGATTGTAAATTGGTGGAAAATAGTTATGATAGGTAGATTTTTCTCCACATTATGATAATTACGCAAGTAACAACCGAAAATTAGTTATAAAATTTAATGAAAATCTTAAAAAAATTACGTTCAATGTCATTTATGAAGGAGAAGTTATTTTAAAGACGCTACAGTGACAAAAAGTGAATCACGTGCGTAACCCACAACTATTATATCAACTTACTATCAACAATGTCGAATGTCGTAGGCCACAACTTAACCCTCAACATTTTAATAATTTTATTGGCATTCTGATTTTATTTAATCTATTGCATTTTTTCATAATAGGTATAGGTAGGTTTAATTCTATTCAAAATGTATAAAGTATATATTATTAGGTAATCGTAAATTTAAAAACTTATACCTAATACCCATATAACTATTTATCGTTTTTTAATTTTTAATTAATTACAATTTAGAGCTCTATAATATAAATAGATAAATCACATATTCATTACAACAGTTGTATTATAGTTACTGTTATATATTGTATGTTGGGGAAAAAAAATTTTTTTATAAAGTTGATAACACGTTAAAATTGACACGATTATAATATTTAGTTTATCATCTGCACAGTAACATAACATTATACACTTATTACTTACTATATTTTATAGTATATTAGTATACGCAATCATACCTACTTTTGGATACTATGATAAAACGTGTGTAATCTAGAGATTGCAAGAACGGAAATGACTGTTACGGGAACGCAAAAATAATTTAGTTGAAACATTAAAATGTATATTGGCTGGCTGTATACAGAATTAATGCGATATCTATATGATGCGTTACACTGATTATGTAACTTACATTATGTATATATATAATGAAATTATAAAAGGAAAAAATATTTGCATCTTTTAATTTCCGCGTATGTGTTTATCAAATCTTAAACTTAAACCTTACACCAAAATAAATATAATTTTTCCGCATCAAGTAAATTACAAATTATAATAACCGCATTCCTCTCGCATCCCTTGCGGTAATTAAAACAAAATCCGAAGGAAATGACGTTTTGTATCTATATATACAACTGTATACGTGAACACGGTAACTCCTATAACAGCTAATTGGCGAGCACTCTGAACATAATTAACCCACATTCGAGTATATCGAGCGAACTAGAGCACACGATATCAAACTTTTTAGCGGTGTGGATTACGTATACGTCACAAATAATGTATACATATATACTCGTATATCGCCTCTATTATGGATAAATCAAAATTATAGTGTTTCGTAATATTATTTATTCGTGTCGATTCCGTGAATGTGTCATTAACTATAGAGAAACACAAATAATAACTGTTTTTATAGATATATATAAATATATTCTTTAGTTTTATTATTGTATAGGTACAGTCGTTCATCTAAAATATATTCTAAATCATTATCAATATCGAATTCCACTACGGATTTATAGCGTTGCAATATTGTATCATTTATATTAAAAACATGACTTATGCAAAAAAAAAATCTGTATTTTTCATCAAATAATTTTTTTTAAACTTTTACAAATATTTTGTTTTTAAATTCCGAGTAGGTACATAAATGATTCATTTGATATTTATAACAAACGTTTATCATAAAATGTATTGAGATTTTAACTATAATATACGTTGTGCGTATATTTTGCATGTAGGTAAAAGTTACTCGTAAGTAAATCTGAAGTTTGTAGGTATAGGATGGAAATGTAGATCCAATAAATCGGCTGTTATTTAAATGATAAAAAGCCATTTTTTATTTTTATTTAGACTAGACAATTCATACAATTTTTATATAAACTTTATTATATAATAAATTTAAATGAAGTTAGAATTAGCACTATAGTTTAGTATATTGAAGGAAAAAGCACTAATTCTTTATATATATATATATATGATAGTATAATTTATAAACTATAAACGTTGAATTATTAGACGGAAAGGTGTTCGCGACACCATAATTATTCTTTTTGTTATTTGGGAGGGTAGCCGGTGTCATTGATTTTATTAAATTTTAATTTTAATATTATGAATTTGGAAGGATAAAACTTTTTTTTATAACCGATTGTTTTGAGATTGCCTTTTTTAACTAATGCATAATACCTATAGCCACATTTTACGTTACTATGGCAACATTAATCTTAATTTTAAAAACATTTTTATGATTCAATTTTTTTCAATAGGTAGGTATAATGAAGAAAATATAAAATAGCACGTTACATTTGTTTTATTAGAATATTTTGACGATCAAACAATAATTAGAATTTTATGATAATGTGATTAAAACAATAGCATTAATGAATCCATTTTTAGATATCATAAATATATTGTTTAATTTGAAATGTAGAAAGATGTCCATTTGTTACTAGACAAAAATGTTTGTTTTGGATTGGGTATGGGTATCAATTTTTTTT
>VUJU01000397.1:58220-111825 GCA_009835225.1 Aphis craccivora
GGACGAAACAAGTAAAACATCTACTATTAAATACTTTTAAGTTTTATTATATGAAGCTTTGTGCTTTTATTAGAATGATAACTTCTATGTCTAGCTTAATACTTGCTCTCTACTGTAATCCTTAACTACTGTTTTGCCTAGTTTTCCCAGTTACCTATTCACTTTCCCACCAAAGATTCCACAAGCATGTTTCCTGTTCCTGAAATTAATGGTGATTTACTTCACGCCGTGCTTTATGCTTTATTTAACTATATCTATAGTATTTTCTAACATAATATCATTGAACGTGTATTATAATTTATAATATATTTATAATCTATAGTCTATACTCCGCAATGATAATAGTATATTATTTAAAAGTATAATACATTTAGGGTTCGGTTATTGATTACTTTTTATTTTTTTACGTTTTTTACACAATTCTATCATAATTAATATATTTAATATTTATTGAAGTTTTGACACTTTAAGATATATTTTTTTCTGGTCGTATTAGGTAATTTATTGAATTTTACAAACAATTTTAAATTTTGCACATTCAAATTCTGATAATCACCATTCTTTAACCCTTAATTATAACATATTTTATTAAACAGGCTTTCGTTGTACAATATATAAAATATAACTTTAATTAACATTTAAAAATGATATCTCAATATAATATCATTGAGAAATATGTACAACGTAGAATCACGTTTTTCGATGTAAAAATTTGATTGTTAAAATCAATTTCAATTTCAGTAAGTTTTAGATGAAGTCAAAATTATTTATTTACAACAAAAATTAAATTATTTTCAAAATCAATTTTCATTTTGATCGAAAATAATTATTGTTATGAGAAGTCATTACTCAGTGTTTGAAAATAAAGTGTTCCTTTAAAAGATAGTCATAAAATATACGGAAATTAATTTTAATTCAATAAAAAATAAAAAAAATATTGTTTAGGTATTTGTATTCAAATTTAGTTTATATTTTAGGGTGTATTTCTATGTTCTTATA
The DNA here is from genome assembly GCA_009835225.1 of Aphis craccivora. Classification (NCBI taxonomy): domain Eukaryota; kingdom Metazoa; phylum Arthropoda; class Insecta; order Hemiptera; family Aphididae; genus Aphis; species Aphis craccivora. The sequence goes on from VUJU01000397.1 coordinate 59,220, forward strand.
TGGTGCAATGTTGCTAATTTTAATGGTGTCCTAAGAATTGTTTCGACAAAAAAAGTGAAATCCTATCAACCACCCTCAATCAGCATTCTTCTGTGACACATTGTAGATTATAATATTATATTACCTAGTACATTATATATTATTATATGTATCTATGTATTGTGCATGCTAAAATTATTACTTATTTATTAGTTTGTTTATATAGGTACACACAAAATTTAGGGTGTCATCATAAAATGCCAGCTTAGATACAATCAATAAAGCAACCTACCATTTTTTTTCTTATTATGAGTATATAATAATATACTATATATTATAAAGAACAGTTTAAATAATTTTTTATGGTGACTTAACGATTTTCAATATTTTATAGTTCAACAAATAAAATGGTTACACGGTTCACATACTTGATACTAAGCAAACAATGAGCTAAATTATATTTATCAGAGTTTGAAAACATTTAACTGTGTACTTGTACAATCTATCGCTATTGGTACCTAGTAGTAATTTGACATAACCATAATACTTTTATCAGATAAATTTCATGTTATTCATTATTATTAAAGTTATACCGTCGTAATTATATAGAACTCTGTTTTTTTTTTAGTTTAACATTATAATACTTCAGTATAGAATATATGATATCTTTAACTAAAGACTACATACTCTAAAGACGACGAATGCGTTGACGGACAGAAGCGTATCATACACATAATAATAATATTCTATATACCTACAAGTTAGTAGTTTGCGTATTATGTAAGTACGAAACATGCAGTTATAATATACGTATCCTACCGCAGCTACTTGAGTCAAATCAACCGACGTTGTTAGTACCCATCCGTCTATCTTTCTACACTTACACTGCACGCCATCACTTTGCATTCACGAGCGAGCATGTGGGATGTGCGTCAGACTCTCTCGTTCCGCGCGGGCTGTGTACAGTGTACACTGCAGTATATGACTAACCAGCTGTCTTCCGTTTCGATTCAAATATCGTTATCGTATAGATATTACAATCAGTGTACTTCCGTAGGGCGATTTCATAATATTATAGAGATTAATCTTATTCAACGAAACCAAATTCTCGTCCAAAAAATGACAGCATGCCGATGTTTATAAATTTATAATACAATTATTCCCGTTAATGTACCTACAATCACGTATCAATCGCAAAATATGATGTCGTCTAAATCGAAGTATTAAAGATCACGATTTGGTCAAATGCTTGAAAACTTGGACACTTTACTTTTATATACATAAGTGGCGCTGAGTTAATTTTCTCAAGAAAATCAGGTACGTATATATCAAGCGAGTAGATAGTTCTGGGTAATAGTTATATTATACACTGACACACTGTGACAAGTTTAATTATTTTTTAAGTTTACCGAGCTGAGAATATTAATACCTACGTAAACTAATTAATTTTTTTTCAGATCATCACAAGAATAATTACAAGTGTTTGAAAAAGCAGCCAGATGCATAAAATATTATTAATCATTAACAATTTATTTTGTAATTTCTTCAAATTACTTTTGTAAAAAAATAATAAAACACTGATAGTTTCGGAAAAATTAAAGTTTACCTTCAAAAAACATCTTCAATAAAGAAATTAAATTTAAAAAAGTATTTGTAAGAATTAATAGTTAATATAAAACGTATTAACTGATTCAGTCATCAACAATATTATTACATAATTAAACTAATTATTATCAAATGACCCATCGATTAATCAAGGAGGCTTTTATTAATTTTTTTTCTACAAATTGGCTTTTTATATATTAATACTGTTGTTTTTTTTTCTTTGTTGTTTTCGCTTTAATAGGGTATCTGGGTTTAACGTCGTAATTAAACTGTAAGGTCTAATTGAATTCAGTTAGATTAATTTGACAATGATGTCGGAGAGTGCCATTTCCACCATGGACGGAAAAAATCAAATTTTAGAAAAGGAATAATTTCTTTTTAATATTATTACTTTTTTTTTAACGCATAAAAAGCAAAATATACAACATTCAAATGCATATATATATATATACTTGCATTTTTAAACTAACGAGGAAAATAAACTTCATATCATATTTTATTTTTTGATGTAAGTATTTTATGGTTGTAAGTATTTCACGACGTACCTATACGAGTAGGTACATATTATACAAAAAGTAAAATAATTCGATTGGAAAAAATGACAATAGAAAAAAATAACAATATTCTTTCATTATTTTAATGACCAGTGTAATTGTATTATCACTTTTAGAAAATATATCCCAATCACCGTATACAATATATTATTTAATATTGAAGGTTCTTTCTATGTATATAATATTATTACGTTATTTTAAAAAATAAGTTGAATAAATCCCTCAGTTTATCACTGGACAAACCTCATTAGTTTAAACAGTATGTAAAAATATACACTAAACAGCCTCAAAACTGATTAAATATAATAACAAAGACCAATACTCTATTTATGTACATCATGTAATGTATACAATGCAATGACAGTCAGAAGATGAAAATTAATTGCCACAAAATATATATTATGAAACATTCGGTTTTTTTGTAAAATATGACGATTCACTAATCTCTCTAAAAAAATTAAAATCATAATGTATAAAATAATGATTTTTAATACAGAAAAAAAACTATAATATTTTTATATCTATATACGTGGATAATAAACGATATTATTTAAATATGATAAAAGCATCATTAACTCTTTCAATTACTATGGAATTAAGAGTAGAAACTATATTTAGAGTATTGACTTCATCAATTTAAAAGATATAAATAATATCTAACAAAACATGTTGATCCATCGAATATTTACGAAATATTTGCTTAATATTTATTAATTATTATTATCATTTTTGTCACTGTAATCGAATTTTTGCTGGATTGTTAGAGGTGGTTATGTAGATTTAGTAGGACGACACACTTTTTATTTATTAAACCTAGTCGAATTGACACCGTTATAGGTACTTACATATAAGGTAAAAATGAATGAGTTTTATGCAACGATAAAATCGTATTACTTTATAATACAACCAAGAATAACAATAAACAATAAAAATGTTTACTGAACAGCTGATGTCCATTTATATGTGAAAATAATAGTTAATAATTCAGCTTAATTAAAAATAATGACGGTATTTATTTTATTATTTTTTTGTCGAAAATAAATGAGAAATATTTAAAGAATAGCTAAGTACCAAAGGTAAAAATATAATATGACATGACATTACAACTAACATGGAAAACAAATTTCGTCGCAGGAGATAATTTTGACTATGTAAGCGGTGTCGATGAAATATTTTCAAATACTCGCGATTATTGCAGTTTGAGCACAACACACACTCGGCGTGAACATGTTAATATAAGGCGTAATTTCGATATCTGTACATTTTATGCGCAGTAGGTAAGTACAACATATAGTTATAATATACGTATATTATAACCATCGAGTATGGATATTATATTGTGTACTGTCTCGACGGTATAACTTTTTATGCGATTTTTTGTGCATTTTCTTTTGTTCGGACGCAGTTATGTTTATCCAACGGATTCCGATTGGGCGCGCACGCTCGTCTTCTTTTTTACAAACAAACACACACACGCACACGTGCTATATTATATATGTAGGCAAACTGAATGTTCGTTGCATAATGCTCGTACGTTTGACCTTTTTGTTCGTTTGTTAGGTCCTACATAAAAAAAAACAAAGACGAGAGAGTGACGGTGAGTTGGTGGGAGAGAGAGTGAAAGAAACGAATATCATCTGTTTACGAGCGTCGGCGGTAGACTGTTTGGGCCGTATTCACACAGACATAGGTATAATAATATTCAACGTATTCAATGCAAGTCCGTTATTATTATGTATAGGAACACAAACGAGAGCGCAATCGTATGCCAACGGATGCTGCTGCTGCGACGACTCGCGGACCGTCGCCCGTGAAAGTCCGCCCTTGAAACCGAAACGTGGTTTTAGGTCGTCCGCGCACTGTGTACGCTCGTAGAATGCATTATTATAACGTAGGCCAGTGTACACCTATATACCTATATACGAGGTGATAATTATTTTTCATTCCCAGGCATACTTCACCCGGTCATCAAGGTCCGTTTCGCGTATAGGTGTTCTATATTATGCTACATATAGGTATACCTATACTGTGAAAGGGCTACAGAACCGTTATAGTCTGCTCCTGAACATCAGCACAACGTTAATATGGCATATAGATATAATACAAACCATAATGTAATAATATTAAATATTATCGTTATAAAAAATACCGGGCGATCCATACGATGTAAAACATAAGTTATTTCGTTAGCTATTAACATTCTTGATGATAGTTTTTTTTCGTTATTTTCAGTCGTTAAAAACAAAAAGCGTTTTTCTTGATATATATTATACATAATATTAATTTACTATTTTTTTTTTTTATCTTTTCATTTTTAATTCCAAAGCAGACAATTTTGTAGTACTTCAATATGGATATAATCAAATTTTAGACCAGTAGTGTTATGCGTAATGCGTTATAACTTATAAGTAGGTATTCAAAGTTTAGATAAGTAGATCGAAAAGGTGTAAAGATAATATTCATAAAATTTTAGTCCACTATTTTGTTTATTTAAACTTAAAAATTTAAAATAATTAAACTACATCTCTGAAAATTTATTTTAATACCTTTTTCGAATAATATCCTTCTTTGAATTATGCAATAAAATATATGTTTGATTAAATAAGTAAATATAAGTTTTTTTCAAAAGACTTGTCTTATGTTAAATGGATTACACTGTATACAATAACATTTCACCCCTTCTCCTACCGTGTAAAATATTCGTGTTTTTGAGTAATTCATTTACAAGTATTAAAAAAAAAAATTAAAATGTTTTTATACAAATAAATATTCATATTGTTTTGGATGTATGGTACCTATAATGTTTTGACATAAAACAAAACAAATACAATTGCTAACTTAACGGTAATTGGTTTAAAGTTTTTGTTTTGATAATTTAACGATGATAGGAGGAATAGGAGGATGATAGGAGTAGCTATCGTTTTAAAAAATTATATCTTAAAAAAACTTTAGAACAATATAGTAAGATGGATTTAAATCTTGAAAACAGATTTTGATTCATCAAATAATTTATAATGTTTTAATAGGAACGATTTTTCGATATTTTTTTTTTCTATACAAAATAATAGTTTTTTGTACGTATCTACTATTAATATTTTTCTCCTTATACCATGATGCCGACCATGGTCGATTTTATTCCATTTAACTGTTATAGCTAAGAAACAAATACAAATACTTTTTTTTCAAACTACTGTTTATAAACATCGAATATTAAATTAATATTTTCGTATTATTAGTATTTTGTGTTTAAAATTCAGACGATCAGAGGAAAATGACAAGAGATAGATAATAATAAAGAAGGCTATAGATAAGCCACGTAATACAACTATTTATAAATTATAATAGATACCGGGTCTATTATGGCAAGTTTTGTAGAAATTTGAACGTATCGCAATAAGTATACATCATAACATAATGTATCTTATATTTTCGTAATTTTCAATAGAAACTCAATCGGGAATCAGTTCCAAATATAAGTACCTAAACGTATATAATATGAATGTACACCAAACGTCACACAGAATTCATTTTTTAATACAATTTTATGATTTTACATCACAATCTATAGAATTAATTTTGTTATACTATTTATTTGAAATTTGTGTTTAGTAGTTTAAATTCTTTATGTTTTTTTTTATATATATATATATATATATATATAAGAAGAAAAAGAAATACTTAGAATAAAATTATTTTATATGTAACTCGAAAAATTGAAGTTCATATCCCAATAAAAAAAATTACTCTTTCGTTGTATTGTATATGATAAAATACGTATAACTATTATTAAAATTATATATATAATAGTCACAATATGCTTTTCATACGACATTGTAAGCAGGCGACTTTTTTATGATGCATGGAGATGTTTTCACTTTTGGGTAGTACATATTATTCCATTTGTTACCATATTTTTCACTTACAAAAATATTGTTGATCGAAGAACTCGGTTAACTAACAGAATATGTTTAGAAACCTTATTCAGAACTGCATAATTTGAAATAAATAAAAACATTGAAGTATGAGTAAAACACTGTCAATAATCACACTTAATTTGTTTTAATTACCCTTAATTTGATGTTTTTTTTATTTACGATATTTCATAATTTGTTCCAATCTAGTTGAATCTACGAAGCTGGAATAATAAAATAGAATAATTAAAAACAGAATTTAAAGTAGTCATAATAGGTCTCAAAAGGCTGAAGACTCTTTGAATAGGTATAATGTATATTCCTTAGGTTATACTGCATTTCTACCACACTAGTATAGAATCGAAGAAAAGTAAAATTAATACGAAGCAAATGATAACTTCAGATCTTTGGAAGTTTCTCAATAATAAGTAGGTGAGTAGATTGGTAACGACGAAAGGAATAAATAGAAATTCCAAGAATTATAACTTATAAGTTATAACACATTAACACGGTTACTAGCTAGCAAGTACCTATAATTGAACACATATTAAAAAAAAAATTTTAAAAACTATGCCTCTAAAATATTGTTCAAGTTTAAATTTCAATGAAAATATAACCGATAATAATGTTATATCGCCATGCAGTAGGAATAATAACTTTGGACCATAACGAATCTGGTTATAACGAAATGTCAGCTACATAGTGAAATGTGTGAAACAATGAACCATTATTATGTTGTATATTGTACTCCAATCTGTTAAGGAACAGAACGTAGACTATATACTATGATAAAACAGTTTTATCGTAGTAGGTATAACAGCTTTTTCACAATAACGTATTAATATATTATTATATAATAATTGTATAATTACACACTTATATCATCTTTTTTATTATTATTAATATTATATTGATTAAAAAAAAATACAGGGATTATTGATCCTCAAACAACAGTTTGATTTTTAATTATAATAACATGATCGATATAGTTATTTAATGTAATACATTGTTCACAATATAGCGATGACGGATTATTAGTTTATCAGTCTATCGTGCTATCTCGTTAGCTTGACGAGGCTAATTATGTCGAACAATTTGTTTACATTTTTCAGTAAATTTATACATATGCACTGTGTCATCATCATCGAGCTAAACGTTTATATCTCATGATCGCGCCTAAAAATACTTTTAAATTACCTATGTGTAATTATCAAACAATTATTTTACTAAAAATATATATATATGAGACCATCTAAAAGTCATACGTATAGTATACGTAATAATTATGATGTAAATAAATACATAATCATTTTTTATTTTCCATAAAAAAATATGGCCGCTAGCATCAAAAAAATATTACGTGGAACTGCAAGAAGCAGCTCAGTATTATAAAAGTAGCCCAACTGGTAATCAAACAATATTTTCATAGTACGTATTTCAATAACAAATACTGTTTTTTTGTAGTAAAAACATCCAACAAGAATTACAAGTATACAATCAGTGGATATTGAACGAATACGTCATAACAACATTGTTTTCAAACCTATTTAATTCACATTTTTTTTCTTACTTTGTGATAACCATCGATCATCATTTCATTACATACAAGTAACATAATACGTATATTCAATAAATGGTATATTATCGATAATTATGAAAGGATTGTTGCACATATTACGCATGTAGGTAGGTAGTACGTCTTCGTTTCACATTAGCCATTATTTTAAAACGCTAAATTATAAGAAATAAGGAAAGTCAATGCATCACAAAACATTGGCTCATACACGTCACGATAATAATTTTAATTACAATAGATTTATATCGAATCATATTCGATCCCAAGACATAACACCTAAATTGTCAACGGTTCAAATCCAAAATAAATACTCTCCACAATACATTTACTTCAATGCTCATATGCAACAGTTTCATGATCGATCCAAACATCAATCAACAGCAAAACATAAATAAATAAACAATTAATTTCTTCTGATAGATATCTCTTCGATTTTCTCTGTATAGCTACAAAAGATATTTTTTTTTTTAATTACTTTATCAATTATCTGCAAGACCGTTGACATAATTACACGAACACAGCTGCTACAGTCATCTTCACCGTCACAGCAATAAAATAACGTCGGTGACAATAATAATAATTATTATCATCATTGTTACAATCTTCGACAAATAGACTACAGTATAATATGTGATTTAATCCAAGGTTAACAATAAACCAAAAAAATTGATCAAGTTTAGAACACAAATTTAAATCGCAACATAAAAATATTGTATGGACACTGCTGGAGATGATGAGAAATAAAATAATAAATAATTTCACTTTCGTCTTGTGAACATATTAGTATTATGATTAGGTACTGTGCCATTTATTTAGCACTACCCGAAATATTATTATTAAATCAACACCATGATATTCAGCAAGTTTTTTGACGAAAATGTTTGTCACATTTTCTTCGATCGTGAGGTTTTTAATAAAAATGAAACTAAATCGTGCATTCAATTCACATAAAGTTGTTATGAATATCAACAAGTCACCAAAACCATTGGTAAGTCTTGACACTATTTAAAAACTATTGTGCTGTATGTAACCATTCACTAGTTATTTTTTTCTTTTTGTTGATAACAATTAAAAATTATAATTTTGTTTCAAAATATTATTTAATGATATCAATGAACACGTACCCAAACACGCGATTAATATAGAATAATATAATATCCCGTTTAGCGGTGGTCAGAATAATCACTTTTGTATATGTATTATGTTTTTTTTGTACTAAACGATTCAAGAGTGCTGTGTATTGCATTGTAATAATAATAATAATAATATAATACAGACAATACCTTTCCGATGAAGTTAAACATAAAATTATATTTTTGTTTTTGGTAATATAGCATGTTATACCATACATTATAAATGTTAAGTTTTACAATTTTTACAATAATGTAGTGCATTGAGCAGTGAGCACTTAATATCTACCATATAACTAGCGTATTGTTACTATATAATTTATGATAAAAAAATTATTTTAAAGTTTTAAACATCAAAATTAAAAAATATATATATATATATTTTTATTTTTGCATATTTTCCAATTTTTGATATAGCATATATTTTGAAGTTTTTAAGTGATATTAAAGATATAAAAAGTAACTTTCTTAATGTCATAAGTTCCAAGTCCTAAATTGTTATTATAAATATATATATAATATTGCTTTATTTATATGTAAATAGCAGTGGCGTAGATACGATTTTTTTCTNTTTTATATTATATTTATGATAAAAAATGACGAGATATTAGTACTTCGTTTTTATTTTGTTCTAACCATTATATAAAATATTTTGGTTTTAGGGGGCGTGGAAACCCCCTACACCACCCCCGTAAATACGCCACTGGTAAATAGATATGTGTTTCAAGATAAATATTTTATTCGCGACGATTTCACTGGTGCAGCAGTGTATGCAATTATACTTGGAACGCGTCTTTTCTCGGAGGCCATTATTATTAGAGTTCGGAGCATCCGATATATTCCAAAATAAGATTTTCATGATTTACAAAAGTTGAATATTGAAAGAAATAGGTAATAAAAAAAAAAATAAAACCTCGGCTTTATCGCCGACAAAGAAAAGGTCAAGTACCTTTACCCGAAGTTTACTCGAGTGTGTTCAAACGGTATATGCAAATTGCGTTTTATAAAGTCCGCCCGCAGATACCTACCGCCAAATAAAATCAATCGCTCCTGTTCGAGTTCAATCGGCAGTTGGTTCTTAATAGGTTTCATAACCACTAGGTTATTGTTATTATTTCATTTTTGTTCGTGCGATAACAATCTTTCGATCTCCGATCGTAAAATCATTAGAGGTGGTTTTCACGCGACAACCCGGCTTTAAACTGCGCATCGTTCTGATCGTGAAATATTTTTAAAACGTATTGTAATATAATTTACCGTTATTTTGAGCAGATATACTGGGAATGATAATTAAGGCCGTTTGTAATCAATTAGTTACACAAATGATCCGCCAAGAATGCTCGCCCTTTCTCCTTTTTACATTAATAATGAATTCTTTATTTAAATTCTAATTTTTAGATTTTTTAAATTTATAAATCTTATATAAGGAGTTTTTCAAATGATATCCGACTTTTTTTATCCTAAATTATTATCATTATTTTTATACCAAGTTATAAGAGTGATAAAACATTTTGTAGTAAATATAACGTGGTAAGGTAATGAGATTAAAGACGTAGGGGAAATCTAATAAAATGAATAAGTTACAGTAATTAATATTAATATATATTAGGTAACATAATCATCTTGAAATGAACAGTACCTATATTGATATTTTTCTTCGTTCCCTCTTTTTATAGTGACGAGGCTGTCCTGCAAATACGTCCCCGCGTCATATTAAACGTTACAACGCCTTGGCCTAAATACTGCAGGACGATTATTGACTTATACGCATAGCTCAAAGATTTATATACATACACAAATATGTATATTACTATATATATATATATATTCCCCGTTCTCTATTACTTGAGACTTTCTATTTCGTACAAGTCCCAAAAGTGTTTTGGTAACGCCCACGCGTACGTTCATATTTTAGTAGCTAGGTTACTCGCTAGGTTAGTAGGTACGTAGGTATGTGTAGGTATACTGTCATCGATACATTTTCGATTTCAAACCAATATTAACTTCGATAATATTAATATTATTATTATCAACAATCACAATACGTGTCATGTACACCTCGTTACAAAAAAAGTAGCTCGGAAATGCGGAAATTGCGTACGATGCAAAAACGAGTGTTTTTAATTGTGTTCTTAAATTATGATAACATTTCTAATGTCGTTGGTTTCTGGCAAGGAGCGGTTTTTTCCCGGATTGTAAATTTTATCTAAATGACAAAAGCGTGGGTCGAGAACAGTAGAAAAAACACTAGATAGTAGATTACAACGCTATATCTATACTTTTGAAATGTAAAATAATAATAATGTATTCTTCAAATGATTTAATAGAAAAAATAACTGCTGTACTTGGCGAACTAAATAGACTCAATAAAAACTAATAACCAACGCGATATATAATTATTTTATGCATCAACTTCGAAGTATATGTATATACCTATTTTAGTGACTTCTATGTATAAATCAACAGACTTCAACTACTATATGATTATTATTATAACTATTATGGCTAAAATTACAGAATTACACAGTCTTTTATTTGAAAATCTACAAGAGTAATTAAAATTATAATACCTAGTTTATTGACAACGAATTTTAGGGTTGTGTAATCACTAATCAATGATGAAACCGAGAAAGGGATTTTTGGACATTGTGAGTTTTCAACCATAGGTACATCTTAATATACTACAATTTATACAAAAGCAATATCATCTTAAGGTACTATTCATATTTCATTGCTTCACATTTCTTAAATATATTGAGCCATATGTTTTTAATTCGTATAAGTTATCACTTATCACCATAATGGAAATTCCCAAATTGTATAATCCCTTAACCTAGAATTACACTTAACTATAAAATTTAATATATTATATTATACAATCCTTTTATGCTCAAACAATCACAGATAATAGTATTTTCTGATTATAAAATGACCGATTTATTCGATAAAATAATCATTCTGTGTGTACGGCGAGTACCTATGTATGAGTAAATTTAAAAGTAAAGTTTTTAAATTACTGATTCAAAAAAAAAAAATGTTACCGCATCTTTGCATCTTTATATTCCGCGGAATTGTATATTATTATAATATGTGCACCGTTACCGGATTGTTCGTTACATTTGTATTTATACAATATAATATATATGTATATTTGAGAATGGGGTTGCGTTCGGCGATTCCCGTCACGTTCCGCGTTACGTCCGCCGACTACGTTTCTCGCGGTGGTGGTACATTATTATAATATATACATAATAATATTATGTATGTTGTCACGCGGACGGTACAGAAAAACTATCTGGTGGACCCGACTTTGGCAAGACGTGCTGTTTCGAACGCGCTGAGAGACGTTTCCAAACGGACGACCGGAAACCATTATAAAATGAAACACAATACACAGGGTGATTTACTAAGTATACTCAGTTCCATATTTTATTTTAAAAATGTATTCAAATTCTCAACATTTTTCAAATCACTTAAGAAGTGTCCTTTAGCGATAAAAACTTAAAAATTTTATCAAAAGAGAATCACTCTTTTTTGTAAAAATTATTTAGTGGGTAATGTTTTTGAACGTTTATATGAAGATACTTTAGGATAATAGTCCTTGTACTTATTTCTAATACACTAAAATTAAAACTGATAATAGTATACAAAATTTAAAATATATTATTTTACCCCGAAAAACTATTCAAAGATAATTGTGATTATTATAATAATATTCAAACTCTTAAGATAGAACAATATTATAACCCAATATTTTCACTTAATAATTTAATGGTAAATATTAAAATATTTAAGATTAATTGTAAATATTTGTGCATTATAACAGCAATTGGAGTAGGAAAAATGGAATTGAACCTTGAAATGCTTTTGTGTAACACATAACAGGAAAGTATTAGTGTTATTAACTACCTATATTAATATGTAATGTTATATGAATTGTATAAAGAATGATCATAATTATTAAAATATACTAATTTAAATTTTACGTGATTCTTATATATATATATTAATATAATATTATTATGTATACTGACTAATAACTAGTAACTACAAGAAAATCAGTGTAAATTTTATCTTTATACGATCCGCTTTCTTCTGTAAAACGTTTTTATTAATCGCCAATTATTAGACTGATGTCTTACCGGGACTCAAAAAAAAAACAACTAATACGATCTAATAACAATTTAATATTAATTGATCAGTAAAAGATGCATCGTGATTAAATTTTGTTTCCAGTATACTGTTTATTTATTGTGCGTGGCTACGGTTAGGTTAATTATATGTTTTTTTTTTTAAGAATTATAATTAGTTTACTTATGATAGTATCAACATTGCAGAAAGTTAAACTATTGATTTTATCACATGCAAAAATGTAGTTATTTTTAAAGAGTATTATTGGTTGGTTTAAAAAAAAAATATTTCGTCATTGTTTAATAACACAACACTGGGCCGTTCACGATAGGTACACATAAAATATTATTTTCAATGAAATCTATTACAATAATATATCTATAACCATACTATTTATATCGATGTTGTTCGTATCTTTAGCACGCATAACCCACGTTATGTAAGCTCTGGTTGTGAATAATATCGTAGTAATTATTATAAATATATCGATGTTTTCCAATCATATTACGATATTACTTACAACACGATATGGTCATAATAATATTAAGTAAGTCTAATAAAGGATAAAATTCATATTTTTTTTTACTCGGTGTGTACCTACTAAATTTGTATTATTTTTATATCATTCATAAGCATAAAAATTGAAATATTTAAACACAATATTTCGAAGGATTTTACTGTTTAATAAAAAAAATCCAATGATATACCTTATATAATATAATATTATGATATTGTATATTTTACACAGCATACTGAAATAGTAAAGTTATCATAAAGGATATAATAATTATTTTACACACACGATAAATGTATAAAAGAATTACGCGGCCTTTTGATCTAAGTCTACTGAAGTGATTTAATTCACAGATTTTCACTTTACTCTTTGCGGGTTTTTTGCTTTTATCTTAGTTTTGTTTTGTTTTTTGACAAACCGAGGCTTGGTAAATTTAAACTACCCCCTACAATATGGTAATTATAGTAGCAGCTATAACAGCGCTTAGTTATATAAATTAAAAAGCAAACTAAAATGTAAATACTATTGGGTCAAAAAAAAAAAAAAAAATGCGAAGACGCATAAACAACGAAATCCTATTACATTTTAAAATTATAAAATTATGACACTTAACCATTGTAAAAATGTATAATAAGTTTAATGCACTGCGGGAAATTATGGAAGAACAGCCATTGTTTCAAAAAGTATCAACATTTAAAATATTTGAATATATTTTGAATTTTAACCCGGGAGAATTTAAGTCATAAATCTAGAGTAAATGTATTAACTTTAATTACTACAAGTATTTTACACGCAATCCCAACTATACCACTGCTGTTTGTTGGTTGCTGAATTATGCAGCCTGCGTACATACGAAATTTTGCAGTATGGAAAATTCATTAAAACATATTAATGACGGAAATCAGCTGTAGTACTACTATAGTGACTCTAGTGCGAAATTCGAGCTAAAACACAAATATTAAGAATAATTAAGAGGATAATGTTTTTGAACAAAGAACGGATTTGTGCCTTCTAGTATGCATTAAATATTTATTTAACTGTTTGACAATGTTTTGGTCTTGTTGCTTAAACTCGAGGTGTTCACGATGTCGCACTCGTGAATACATAATAATATATAATATAATATTTGTTTTCTGTCAAACCACATCTTATGCACTACAAAGATAATAATATTATCAGCACGTGCGTAGTTAATGTTCAAAAGATCCTTAACTAATGTTTGGATATTGAATAACGATTACTTAATGTCCAAACATTGAAATTGAACTATATCTTGCACTGATCTACTAGAGTTTGCACAATTTTACTCAATAGGTACCTATTCGTTCTTGTCCAACTTTTTCAACAACTAGCCACCGCGTAAGTGCAACAAATTAATCAATGCCGAAATATTCGATACAAAAATTCTGTCTTCTATAAAATAATTTTGTTATCAAACCTGGTTCCCTTTACTTTTAAATTTATTTTTGTTATTAACCATACATTTAAGTCTATTTTATATTCTTTTCTTTCTATGTTCTATTATAATATTATTATTTCTACTCATAAATATTAATTAACCACCATTGTAATTCAAATATATTTATGCACCATATGATTAAACCCACACCAGCGTTCAAATAAATCAATAAAATAAATGTAACAGTTTAATGTACAGGATACTGAACGCAACGTGCTATAAACGGTGTTGACGTAGTTATACCGTATAATATGATTAACGGATTACTTAATATTATAATACACATAACATTGTAATATATATTATTATGCCACGTACTTGTACGGAAATATGTGTCCAAAAGCCGACGTTTATTCACCAAAGTTTCCTCATTATCTCCATGGGGGATGGGGCCTAAGCGTTACGACAGATAAGCTAGCTTTTTAAGTATGTTCGAGTTGGACTAAAGTTTTGTCAACATATATATAGATACTATATACACTATACACATACTATTCACAATAGAGGCTCATAATGATAGGTCTAAAGTATGACCACAGTCTTACTCTCTACGACTTTCGGCATTCGAGATGTTTTGGAGTAATTAAAATAATTATATTTCATCTCGACGGTGATATTTTCACGAGTAGGTATATATTTTTATAAAACGTGAATTCTACTATGATTTTCACTAATGCAGTCTTTTAATAAATGTATATATTATATTGGCATCATGTCCTTTTAGTGAGAACCAAAATGTGCGTATATTGAAAGTGTAAATGATATCTTTTACGTTCGTATACTCGTAACTTGATTTACCCGAAAATTTAGGTCGACCCTTTTAGATCCTTTTAGCCATAGGTCAAGCACCAATGTATACGCATGGATATCTACAGAATAAATGTATAGGTCCGATATACATGCATTATCGCACAAATTTTCGTCACGGGTAACTTTTTCGATATGTAAAGATAATATAAAATAATGTAGTTAAAGCAACTGTAAAATAACAATGAAATTTGTTAAAATTTAAAGTTGTTATTAATTAATGTTAAGAAAAAGAACTATTAACTAAAATTCTGGATTTAATAATAAATAAATATTTATTATTGTTGTTCCATATATGTATATTGCATTTATATTATGAGTATATTATATTAGCGGGAGTAGTTTAAGTGTAAGAGAAAAATAATCTTTAAATATCGACAAAAAGGTGATTACAAAAATAATTTAATAAAAAATAAATATTGCATAATATATTATTATAATACTCGATTACCCAATAATATGGTAAATATTATATATAATATACTAATAAATATTAAATTATATAATATACAACTCAATAGCTAAAATGGATATATTAAAATGACTCAAATACAGCACATATTTCTTATTCGATATCCCGGAGAGATATTAAGTGTCTGCATTTGACACAATATAGTTTACTTCAAAAGTACCTACTTAACAATATTTTTTAAACATTTTCTCTGAGAATTGTTAAAATGAAGCGATATTATCACATTATACTAAGTGACCGGTTTTTTTTTTTTTTATTTATTACAATAATTTTATTGATTGTATTTGTATATATATATATTTATTATTTATACTATGGTACCTATACGTATTCAGCAAACTAAGGCTTTAAGTATTCAAAATATTGTTATGATATTTGAAAATATTTTAAATTGATCTAATTGCTTCCATCGATACTGTTTACTAGTAAATTATAGTAAAAATTTATTAGAAATGATCAAAATCGTTAAACTGCATTGAAACCAAATAACTCTCTCCTAATACTTATAGGACCAATGTTTTCCCCGAGGATAATATTATTAACCGTTGACAACATGATCCTCCATGATCAAAATGCTGCTTTACAGAACTTTGAGTACAGCAATGTTTTAGTGATTGTGTATGTTAAACGATTCCCCCAAAATCTTAACCTAACCGAGTATTGGTCATTACAAGTATTTATAATGTATAACGCTTTTATATAAAACGGTATGTTAATACGTAGACACAACGTAATGACCATGTTTTTATCGATCAGTCTGCATGATTTATCCGGCTGTAAACCATACGCGCATAATATGTCCCAAACGCAATCCAAAAACGCAAATACATTTTATTAAAATAGTAATTATTATTAATATTTAATTAAGGGACTTACAGTGATATTAAAATTAGTATTAAAAAAAAATGAATTATAATTTTGAGTATTATTTTAAATTAACTAGTATCACGAGTGTTATTATAATAATAAGTAACTTAAAATTAAATTTGGACTTTTAAGTCTACAGTTTACAAGTACTTCCAATCTTGGAATATTTATAAACCTCCTTGTATATATAATACATTTTTAAGAATGGAGTGACAACGAAAAATATTATATAAAAATATTATATTATATTATATTAGTGAGCTATATATCAAGTAACTGCAATTAACCGAGATGGATATTATTATAATATAAAACGACTTCCCTTGCCAATAAACTAATTTAAATCATTACGAAACATAATATAAGTCCAGAATGTTTTTATAATACTATTACGTAATAGGTACAACAAAATACCTTAATACAGGCAAACCTGCATCATTATTGAAAGTAACTTATTAGTAACTTTTATTTTATAATATTATAATAATATTAGGTACCTATGCATAACTGGCTATAGGCTGTCAGGCTAACCCCTAAGCGCTAAACATTTATAAAAATTATAATTATTATTCTCTTTAATTTTAATGATATCACACTAAATATAGCCACACACAATATAGCAATGTCGCAATTTTTGCAATATGCCATTTTATAGAAAACGATAGACTGTCTAGCAGTATATAGTATGTAATTATAAATATATAATATTATTATAGTATACTATTGTTTGAATTTTGTGGAAAAAACAAATAGCGATTCACTGCCAAAACATGTGCTATAAGACAAATGTTAGATTAGTACTATATTACTATGTATTATTAACTGTTAAGCGGTGTAATGATTAAAGATAATAAATCAAAATACGTCTATAAAAAAGTAGACGGTTGACATGCGCGTTGCTAATTGATCGATAAAAAAAATTGTTTCAAAACATCAATACTTTTTGAAATAATTAGCTAAATGTATGACACCATTTAAAAGATAAATAATAGGTAAATATTTTGTTTTTCGATAAAACAAAGACTAACAAGCTGAAATTTAAAATATATTTTATTGAATACGACTTGTATTCCCTTCAACTATATCGTAAATAATGTTTGAAGTACGAAAAGCAAAATAAAATGTTTAGTTTGATCGACTATACAAACATATTGCATACTCATTGATTTGTAAAAAAAAAAAAAAGTCAATAATTAACAACCATATCTGTTATAAGATAATATAAGTAATACAATAGTAAAGACTTAAAAATGATTACAATAACTACGGTATCATATAACACGATTGTGCTTCAGTTGATAGAAGTATAAATTGAAAATTTTCCTATCAAATTAAATTGTTATAGGGAATTCGGTTTTAAGGTTTTTGTTTCCATACGTTATTAGTAAAATCGAGTACATGTTAATAAATAATAAAAACCGTAATTTTCACGAAAAGTACTCAATGAATATTTTTTCGTCTCCATAGACGTTTATAATGATGTAGAAAAGTTAAGGTTATTACTTATTAGTATTAAGTAATAACTGTTACATTTTTAATTCGGAACTCGATTTTTTTCTTCAAATATCAATTTTAGAACAGCGAGGAGAAAAGTGAATTTATTTTTATTTCATTTTTATTTTGTTTACAGTATGTGACTAATTCGGATTTTTTTCTCTAGCAGAAAAATACGAATAAAGGAAAGTCCGAGCAGGATATAAATCGAATGAAAATAAACCACCACCCGTCCACCAACATCAAGAAAGAGAACACACCCAACAACGGACGCGAGACTTACCACTGAGCCATATATATATATATATATATATATATATATATATTCAAAATACACCTACAACAGACCAGACGAGCATTCTATCTCATCGGAATACAACGTCGATCAATCACGGTTCATTGCGATAAATTTGTCGGACAAATAGGCGTCACAGTCATCCATCTGTGAGTTTCAGCAGAAGCAATGGGGTAGAGACGTATAGAAAACCTTTTACATGATCAGAACTGCTGCAGAATGTACTCAGTTCTGGCGTAAAAAAAAACCTTTCCACCGTACGGAATACTGCTGCACATGACGCAAACAGTGTATGAAATAACATATTATATATTTATATGTATGTATATCTACAAAGTGTTGAAACTCTATATATTAAAATATAACATGTTAGAAAAGCTCATTTTGCAAGCATGAATTCTCGGTTTCAAAACATATTTTAATACAATTCAATTAATTTCAAAAAAAATATTCAGATACCTATTTTTTAATAT
Source organism: Aphis craccivora (assembly GCA_009835225.1). Classification (NCBI taxonomy): domain Eukaryota; kingdom Metazoa; phylum Arthropoda; class Insecta; order Hemiptera; family Aphididae; genus Aphis; species Aphis craccivora. Next base: position 78,487 of record VUJU01000397.1, read on the forward strand.
TGGTTAGTATATGAATTTATTCCGAATAAAACTTTAAGAATGTCACATATTTATTTATTTATTTATTCAACTGTAGTAATAAAATATCAAATACCTAGCAACAATTTTAACTATAATAGACGGACGGACACAATGTGGGTACATAAAAGGTGTCTAAAACTTAAGTTGAGAAACTGTACTACAAAGTAATGCATCAAGCTGGTTTACCCTCGGAGCCGTATTTATGAACTTCCCTTATAAATTCTACTAATAATTGATATATTATATAAGTATTAAAAAAAATGTTTATAGTAAAATTAATTTATATATTAAAACTTAAAACCAAATAACAATTAACGTGAAACGAAAATATTTAAATTAAATTAATAGATAGCTTAAGATTAGTCTTGATTCTTTTAAAAATAAATACATTGTTATAAACTGTCTGTGAACACTCATAAAATTATAGAATACATAATACTCATGGTTGTAGATATTGGTATACTTAAGTTTAATGATAAAACGTTTTGATTTTTATATTATTATAATATACTTTTTCTTACGATAATCGAAATCGTGCCAAGGTACTAAATTAGTATAATTCAATTAGATTTACAATTAAATTATTGAAATTATTTAAATTTTTAACAAGCAAGCTTTTTTTAAAATTTAGTGTACCTACCTATAATCTATATGTGATTTATTCCTATGGTAATAGGATATAATACTTTTTTTAAAGATATTTAAAATATAAAATAAAAATCTTCAGGTATAAAAAATGTTGAGGAAATGGCACAAATCACCATGCCGGTACAATAACGATTTCCACAGAAATATTATACATGTTGACGACTTCACGTTTTATCATAATAAATACTATGTGTATTAGTATATATAATATATATAATATATATATATAGTATATACACACCTATAACAAGTGTGTTTTAAAACAACAAAAAATGTATACAAACTATTGACTCGCGGATACGGGAAATGGGAGTTATAAATTAAACTAGAAATTCGCAGCGATTGGTATTCATCGCAGTGACGGGTTCAGGAGTGGTTTCCTTTTAGAAGAGAGGCATCTTAAAAATAATAAAAAGCGGCAATGCAATACACGAAAAAAAGTTGAGATCCTGTGAATAAACGAAAGTGAGGGAAAAAATTTAATACGGAGATAAAGAGAGATCGATAGACTGAAGAGAGAGAGAGAAAAGAAAGAAAAATCTGAAGTGCTCGACGGGTGAGGACTTTTCGTAACCGGCGACGGGGAAAAAAATGAAAACTATAAAAGAGACGAAAGGGCAGACGAAAAGAGTCTGTTTATCAATAGACGTTATACAAACATTATAATGATATTGGTTTTCGTATAACATATTCTATACCTATATATTTTGCCACAGATATGTGGGCTTTGCATAATGGTTACTTATATTAAAAAATAGGACAAGTGCAAAAAGGTCTAATACAGTTAAATAAACAATTTAAATGACTAATTGTTTTGAGTATTAGCTATATTAATCAACCTATATAAGCTATGTGATATGAGATTTACAAATTTATTCAGTTACGAAAAATAAAACTCGTTTTGACCTTGTATTATCATATTAATGTTTAAAACGTTCAAAAAGTTGTACGATTCAATACGAAAAAAAACTGTACACTATTAATCATTATACATTATAATCAAAGCGTGAGAAGAAGACTGATATCAATTTTGATAGGTATCCAGACTATACACTAAATCAATAAAAACAATTCATGATTTTCAACTCATTAATTTATACACACACATACTTAACAATTATTTTTTTGTTTAGTCAGAAATTTTATTTTTTGCTTTCATGTGATACGTATTAAAGCCTGCAGTACCTACAAATTACAGATAATTTCTGATCAATTTGTTCACTATTTATTTCATTCAAACCTTTCACAATAAAAAATGAAATTGAATTGAATATGAACAAAATACTATTTTCTAATAAATCATATTTTTCAATTCATTATGATACAACTGTTTGGAGAGCTACATATTATTCTTTGTAAGCAGTTTCATGTGTCATCTTACCAGGAGCATGGCTATTCAATATATCTTAAATGACATAACAAATCACTGCGGTACCTACTGAGTACTTATAAATAGATAATATATAATACAAGTAGACATTAGTATACACATAATATTTGGTAACGCAGTAGATAACCGGTCAAGTGTAAACGATGCCCGCAAGTACCCGACGTTACCATGAATATCGCAAAATAAATAATTAATTAACGTATTAAAAATTATCATTATCGACCAGGACTGGACGTTGATTAATCAATGATGGAGATCATTTACACTAAGACACGAACAGTATGGTGCAGCGTCATCATATATGATTAAACTACTAGTTTCAATTTTTATTTTAATACTTAAATATTTTTAGAAAAATGTTCCACTGAATAATTTACAGTAGAAAAAAGTGTCTCCTTGAAAACCAGAAGTTTCTATCTCCACAGAAGACTCGATAAAATTTTGAAGAAAAAATGATGAGCATACTTGGTAAATCACTCATATATAATAGGTACATTATAAATACAATATATTATATATGTACATTGTATATTTGTTAATACATATATCATACTATTAAATGTTTTTCTACACCAAGTGTATTAATTGGTCGGCATGAATGTAAACATCTGAATTTAATCACTAGAAACGTCAACGAACGGGTGATTTCTAATTTCTAGTCTTAGCACGTCGCGGATGTTACGAGTCACGAGTGTCGCTATACCCTATAATCGTAATCCACTCCTATCGCTCGTAGCAATTGCATTACAACCAATCATTGGTCTTGGACGAAATAATATTGCTTGGGAGATTATTTCCTGAGATATGAAGATGGTAACGCGGAGAAAATACGTATATTAATATACGTAGATTAATTCAGTCGAATATGATTACATCTTTATTTTTACATAATATTATGAACTAAGTCATCAATTTAAAATGTATTAAATCGAATTGCAATTCTATATTTCAATTGTTTTTAAATATTTTTTTTTTTTTTTTTTTGGTTTATTTACTGCATATTCTTTAGGGTAAAATTGAATGTCGGAATATTTTTCCTTCTTTGTTAGAAATAAAAATATGTGTCCCCTATATTATACTAGTCAAAAGTAATATAATGTGCATCATACAATTTGGACGGGTCGATTAATAGCTGTGTTGCTAATAATTCAAAAGTGCATTTTTGTATGCATCTGAAGTCAATATTAAGTATGCGTATTTATTTGAAAATAAAGGTGCGACTGTTTTCATTTTATACAATTTCTAAATAAATGTCTTTTTTAGTGTGTAAATACTGAAATAAATTGTTTAACTTAAAAAATCAACTATAAGTGCAGCAGAACATTGTGATTATTATTAATATTTGTTTTATTATACATCGGGTTAGAAATTCAGCAGTGAAAGCTAAGCGAAATTAAAATTACTTAATAAAAGTTCAAATCAGAGACAAATTAAGAGAATGTAAGTATTGACCACTTAGTTATAAAAAGTGTTGGTTAAATTCCTTGAATTATGTATAATTAAAGAGCTCATAAAAAGCTGTTTTAATGTATGTATAAAATATATATATAACGTTCGTGTGTACTGTGTATGTATACATAAACTTACTGTATTTTATGTGTCACATATATTTTTATTAATTTATGTTTATTTTAGTTTTTTTACTAAATTTAAGGACCACTGTACAAAGGACAAAAGTGAAAAAGATTAACAAAGTTAAAAATAAATAACAATGTTGTTATTTCTTGATTGCCATATTATGCTCTCCTTATTCCTTAAGACGTATTATTATGTTACCCAAACATATTTGATACTCGATTTCATAGAATTATAATTAAACAAATACACAGTACACACATATACTTTTAAATATGAAGATGAAATAGATAGTTTTTTTTTCTGATGCATAACTTGATCAAAACATAAAAATATTATTTGTGATTTTAGCTAAAAGACAAGGGTTAAAAGGCTAAAGAGCTTATGACGATACCATAGTATTTGGCAGTGTGAGCAAAGAGGATAAAACATCCCAAAAACAGAATGAAAGCCTCACAGTGTTAAGTACAAAATAACAAAATGAAAGGAAGTAAAATTACTTTTAGGCTTAAAACAGCTTAAAGAAATGGCTATACCTATGGCGTTAAACGAAAACAGCAAGTATACGAGATACGTTCACCCGGCTATGTTGCAAGTTACACATTCGATTAATAATAACATAATATAATACTTATTATAACATTGTATCGATAATTACTGATAGAATTTCAAATAATAATACTGACTTTTTTTTTAAAAAGAAGTATTTAAAATAATTTTTCCAATAAAAAATAAAAACCAAAATTTTATTATTCAAAACAATCATAGATTTTTCTAATAACTATTTGACAAAAAAAAAGTATTATTATTGAAATTGAACTACCAGTGAAAAATAACTAGTGTCTATTACAAATTTCATATTGTTTATTGTTTATTAATCATTATTTAGTGTATTGATAACATAATGTTTTTAGGGTCCAGTAATATTTTAGAAAAAATAAATATATCTTTAATTGAAATGATATTAAATTTTAAGGTAAAAGTAATGCAACTTCATCATATAAATAGAAGTAACTCCATAAACACTGCATTATGAGTTACAATACCTCTCAAAATTAACAATAATTAAAATTCTATTGTTAATTTAGTTTGATTAGTGTCGTATATTATTATCGCAACAAAATATATTTATCTTATAATATAATAGTGTGTAACTGTATCCATACGTATTGCATGTACTGCAATTGCAGCGGTCGACTGTAGGCTCATTATGAATTGTACCTACAGGTAACATTGTTATGCATTTTTAACATAATGGAATCAGACGCGAAAAGCGCATACCTTCACAACTACCTACGATATTATATAATACAGTGAGTAAGTCGTCGCTTTGTTATATTGATCGCAGTTTAATATAATATTATACTACATAATCAGTCATGTGCATTACAATAAGGCATATTGACGTTTTGTGGATTTAGTTGCAACAGTTTTCTCATGCATGTTTGCATCATGTATACGTTTTACACGGCGTATCTCGACATAATTATATCATAAATTAAAATGTTATAAGATTTAAATAAAATACCGAGTCTCCCTTTAAATTATTATGTTTGTCGTTTCCTTTCAAAATAGACAACAGTTTAATTTAAAAAAAAAAAATGAATATCTCAATTCACTTTCAGATATTGAGAATCGTTTTAATATACAAAATTAAAAAACCTCATTTGACACGATTATTGCAGGTACTTGGCAGATATATTGAAATCACAAACTTTTTCAGTTCACAATATTGTATTATATTGCACGACTATACAAAACAGAAATGTGGCTCAGCACGCATGCGTTTTCAATATATAGATGACGTGAAGAGACAAGGTATACCTATTTTATTATGTATTATTAATTTTAAAAATAATGTATAAATAGATCAAACAAAAGTATGAACATTTTAAAATTGAAAAAAAAACACTAAAAATTGATATTAAACATCAACAAATTTAAAATAAAAACCACATACTTCAATCCTTTGATGTTTTTGAATCGTAATACATAGTACGCTCAAGAAAGGCACTGAATATTTGTATACATATATATATATATATATATAAATAAAAAAATCCTAAGTGTGCAATATAGTAACAATAATAACGTATAAAAGTGTGTCATTATTAATATAATATATAATAATATTATGTTTGCCGAGCGCGACGATAGCTTTGACAAGTTTTACAAGCGGTGATCCGTAGACACATCATACACGGTACAGATAACAGTAGTACGCATTGTTCGATCGGGGTGAGTAGTAGGTAGGGTAGAAGATAAGTCCGAACACACATACATACACGCACAAACAACAAATAGAGAAAGAGACAAGTACAATGAGTTTTTTTCCATTTTTGATACGTTTGCCAGTTGTATCACCGTCATCATTGTGTTCTATTACTACATGATGTAGTGCAATGCTTTCAATACACAGACCTGCTGCAGTACACACACACACGAATTTTAGGTCACGAGATGATTTACAAGTTTGTTATTATTAATGTTTAATACTCTTTCGTATCAAATGTATGTAGTATGTTGGTATGCAGTGTATTCAGAGTGGTGCACTGTAATCCAATTAAGTTGAAAAAAAGTAAATTCTCAGAGTATATTGAAATGAATACCATGCTACAATATTATGTATAAATATATTATAATGTGCTATTATCCCAATAATAGAAATGATAATATTGAGAAAATTGCAATAACCTGCGATGAAGACATAATATTTATTGTTGCTTTATCGATCACGAACCATTGATTCGAATTTTGTAGTTCAAATTATTTCGTACATAAAAACACTTTTATTATATTACCGAATTGATCTAACTTATAGCTATATAGCTTTAAATAAAATATGTTTAAAAAAAAATGTAATATCTTTTTTTATTATTATTGAAAAGTAATTCAGAAAAAAAGTATTGTTTGCCCAACGGTCAACATAAAACAACTTTTTATCAAAATAAAATATATAATTTAATAGTTCATACAATTAAAAAACTTAAATTATCACATTTTGAAGTATAAAAATAAAGTTAAAATGCATTTTTGTGATAAAAATAAATGTTTCCTTTCAAATTGAATTTTAATGAAGTGTCGTTATTTTAACTACCTACATTAGACACACGTGACGTGTTATAATAAATTGAAAAATATTCCCTCGACATTTGAATTTTTATTTGAAAAAAATATTATTCCTCTAATTCGTATAATTTATACATAGTTCATTAAACTTTCGAACTTAATAATTATTTTATAATAAAACTATAAAAAATAAATAAATAATGTTTATAACTTTTGAAATAAATATATGACATTATCAATTTTATTTCGATTATTGCACATAATGAAAATCGTTTAAATCGTGTTTATATTGGTTCCTACTGTTTTTATCATCTCTAGAAATTTGTGGATTCAAAAATTCAAGGTGTCGAATGTCAAAAAACGATTCATGATATTTATACGCTAACAACAATAATACAGTGGTGCAGTGGTTGTTGATAAAAAAATAATATACAATACCTAAATAAACCTGTTACGAAAAATGTATGTATAACAAATTTTTATGTATATACTATATTGTCATTAATTATTACAGTACTGCTAGAATAGGTATCGATTCAATTCGTCTACAATACAAGACATAAACAGACGCTGCTTTTCGAATCGTGTAAAACGCGACCACCTGTAAACTAGTAGGTCGTACTTCCTATTTCTTTTCCCACCCGCACTATAAGAATGTACATGGCATTATATTTTAAACACCACATCCTAGTATAATAATCTATCTAATATATTAAATAAAAATGAACGTTTCTCTTTATCTTACTTTCTTTCTTTCTGTCTTTATCTTCCTTACACTCAAAAACTACTGGACCGTTTTCACTAATAGAAATTGAACAACAGATCCTTTGAGAATCAAATGATGTCTAAGGATTATTTTTTAATCTTTATTTATGCTAGGTATGGGATAGATCATACGTCGTGTATTTAGTTATAACTCGCGAAAATCGATAACAAAAAAATTAAATTTACGTCAGCATTAATCAAATCTGTCTCCTGTTTTTCATATTTACAATGTTTACACCAAAAATAAATCCAAAAGTTGAAAATCATAAAATTAATCATTTGCAATCAGGTATTGTGTTCCTACATTATGTATAGTTTTAATATTTTAAACTTAAATAAAACGAAAAAATGTAAAGAAAGATAGATAAATTTTAATCCAGGTGAAGTCGAGTAATACAGCTATTATACCTATATAGTATATATATATAATATATATATATATATATAGGTCTACATAGCTTGATATAATATATTATTATCGTAACCGGTGTTGAAATGCGACAAGTAGTAAAATAAAGAGAGGGCTGCTTTTCTCGTGCACTACTGATAGGCGCTATTCCTAACGACGTCGCAATATATATAGGTATACAAGTAATGTTGATTATTATTATACCGTCGTCTTCAGCGTTGATTCGTTTCGTTTTTCATAGCCTAACTGAATTCGTCGCCTTAGTATATATAGTAGTAAAACGTGATGTAATTCAAAAAAAAGGAAAATAAATACCCGATTACCATAAGTATAACATATAGGTATCTGGTATATAGGTAGGTACATGCCGTTATCGGTCGGGTGCAAAGCTAAAATTCCGTTAAAGTGAATAATTTTTTCATTGTGGTGATGGTGGGAAAAAAACAAACAACCAAATCCAAACAGACGGCGTAAACTATACAACCTCCACACCCGTAAAACGAAGTCCTATAAACAAGACATTTTGCGTGTTCAAACAATATCGCCTAATATAATACAATACGTAACAACAGAAGTAGATTGCACATTATAAGCAATATATAAAGCAATTACATTTACTTTTATTTTATCATTTAAATGTTATTATCATTATAATACACAATCGTGAATTATAATTGAAATTCCTACTATTTTCAAAATGTTTGTAAGAACTTCATTAACATATCGCATTTTAAATAATATATTGGTATATTTTTCAAATTGAGAATTCGTATATTTTTTTTTTTTAAATACAAATTATTGTTTTGAGATGACGAATTTTTATTTTTTGAAAAAATCGAAATGCCTGTATCAAAATTCGAATGAGTGAGTTTCTCAATATTTCTTGAGAATAATAATAAATATTTAGAACCACGATTCCTTATGGCTTATATTACCTACATAAATAGCAATTATTACATATAATGTCGTAATAATGAAGCCCAATTTTGAAATTTTAGAATGGTCAAAAAATTGACTGAGTAGTTTTAAATACAAAAAAAAAAAAATTATACAATACACTTAGATATACTAAATTGTATATAGTATGTATTATATACATATGACGACTTTTTTATTACACTTTTTTTTATATACACATTAACCTGACTGATGGATATTTTTTAATCAGTTCGTTTCTTTTTTTCAAAATCAAATCAATAATAGTTATTTTGTGTTTTGTTGATATGTAAAGGTGTACATTGTTATTATTTACTAATATTTATTGTTTTACTTTGTAATATGTATAGAAAAAATGTAGACTGCATTCAATGGAGTTAATTCCTTCTCTAATTTTAACTTCCAGCATTCTATAAGTTTACATAAGAACGGAAACGTATATTTGAACTCAAGGAGTCGGAAAATTAGTCAACTGCATCAAAATATGCTCAAAAACAATTACGTAATCCGATTATAATGATGTAATGTAAAATTGCATTAATATGGTTTATTTTAAAATTGTCAAAACAATGCTGACTATGTGAGTGAATAAATTCATTAATTATTATCAAACTATGACCTTGAAAATTAGACCCACGAACAGTAGTGTAGCTAAATCGGCTATCTAGAACGCCGTGTGATCGTAATTTTATTATCAAATTGGCTTGAAAAAATGTCATATACTTACAGACGCCAGAAAAATTAGTATTGAATAAACATCCAAGAAATTTTAAACAAAGATATAATATAAGAATTATTCTTATAAATAATTAGACAGTAAGAAGATCATTTTTAAAATCAAGATAATATTAGAATTTAAATTAAATGTTATTATAAATCAATAGTGATATTTAAATAATATTTAATTTATATATTTTTAATGTTGATATGCGTAAACAAAAAAAAATATATTAAGTAAATAAAACCATATTATATACAAGTATTTTTACACATAAATTAATTTATTGTGAGCAACTGCTATACTTGAGTCATTTGGAATACATTTAAATAAATAAATAAGTATCATTACTTAACTACGTAGGCACATTTGTTATGATTAGGTAAGATCTATATCAGCCATTTACACAAGCCACTCATCACATTATGTATATTTTTTAGTTCGTTCCACCATTAAATTATATAGAGTGCATCCGACACACGTGAGACAATTAATTAGTTTCCGACTTGTTATCATAATTTCTAAACGCGTCATCTCGATTACTGTGATTGGCTACCACACGACACGACAATAAATAATATTGTAATGCAGTACATTATCATAATGTTATACACACAACCAAAGTTTGAAATGTTAATGAAAACAAACAATTTGAGTTAGTCAAATAAAATTAATGAGTTAATAGCTAAACTATCAACTTATTTAACTCTAAAACTTTTGAGTTAATATAAAAAAAAAATTATTAACTTAACTCCGTTAACAAAAGTTTTTTTTTAAATTATTGATTAAATCTGTTTATTAAATTTATAATGAAATACACTTTTAAAATTGTTAAAAAAAACTTTATTTAGGTAGGTATTAATATTTAAATTATTTTTAAAAATTAAAGACATTACTTTTTATTGAGATATCTAAATATATTTTTGAGAACGATTTATGTTAAAATATTTTCAACTAAAAATAATAATACAAGTTTGTGATTACATAATACATTTCTATGTGGTAGATGTGTGATAGTCATATACAGAACGGGTTCATCAAAGTTATTGTAAATAATATAGATGACACAATTTAGTTAATATCGATGCATTTTATTAAACTTAATACTACATAACAACGAATTATAGAGAAGAGTAAAATATAGCGATGGTGATTTTTCGAGAGCTGGTGAGCTAGATGTTCAATTACACAGTTATTAGGGTAGTCAAACATAATGTCACGACACGGATAATAACAATGTAGAAAAAATACGATTAGTGTAATGCACGCAGATGGCGATCGACAACGTTAAGTATGTACAGCGAGCGAAAAGTTGCGGTGTCACAAAGATAAATTTGTCAAACAAGAAAGAAAGATAAAAACAATAAAATAAAAAAAATATAAAAATGTCAAAATTAGGTCAAAAAATGTATGAACTACATATAAACATTAAATACTTCAATAATATATAAACACATGTTTGATAAATATAATTTCTAAACATAAATTTAAAAATTAATTTCATAGGTAGGTATGTTAAGTATTTATAAATAGATTTTTATACAGTTAAAATGAATATTTTATAGTAAATAATTGGTTTTTTAATAAACATAATTTGCAAATGTGAATAGTGTATGATATGGAACGTCCAAAATACTAAAAATCAAAATTAATTGCACAAAGCCCTTACGAAAAATGAGAAAAAATACAATTCGATTGGAAATTTCTAATAACAATTCAACATATCCAATTTTGAAATAAATATTAACTTGTAACGAATTAAATAAAATAAAGTATGATTAATATAATAGTTATCGTGGTACACCAACGGACACTAATGACACTAATTACTGATTTATAACCTAAATATACATTCTAAACGTTTCAAAAAATAACTCAGTTAAATATAAATAGAAAACTATAGTCCGAAATTCTTAATTAGGTATGTTGTTAAAATTATTTTTATTTAAATTTTCAAATTCATCAAAATCATTACTTACTATTATCTCTTTACATATAACAAAAAAAAATGTATATCGACGGAAATTTTAATCTACTATTTGTTGAATATAATCATTATTTACATAGTGAGATAGTTGTATTTAATATTTAAACAATAATGATACAAAAATATGTATTTATTTAGCATTTTCTTATATTATATATTGGTAGGAAAACAATTTCTCAGCAAATTTTTAGAGGCTATATAACGAAAAATTTTCCTCGCTCATCAAACTGACCACTGTCAGCCAACTGCAGTAGTGCAATAGATATGCAACAGATACGAAACGTAGTTGCAGGTATAGATCCAAAGAGGAGCGCCATAATTGGCGATACCCCTTCCTTCCAATAGACTCTGCCACTCTGGGGAATTCTTTGATATCTGTTTTCAACAGCCGATAAAATACGATACACACATGGCATCGCCCGCTCTCCTCCCGTTAATATATTCTGCATCCACGCCCGAGTAGTTGATGGGATGAGAACGATGACGAAATTAATAATTATAGGTAATAATACATATTGTTAATGTAACTATCGTAAGTCAAGGATTTCTGTCACCTGTAGTAGGTGATATTTAACGTACAAGTGTCCAAAATAATCTCGTAAGGTCTAACTCTCCCATCGCCACAAGTTGACCATCAAACAACTCCAGCGCTACCTGTTGTCGGCACCCTCTGCCGACGTTATTTCACAACCATTTTAATTAAGGTTCGATTTGTTTCAGTGAAAAACAAACAGTTCATAGTAAAAATTCATGGTAATAAGCAGACTTATGGGGGTGGATGTACACAACGCGGAGTAGAACGTTCAAAGTTGTTCACACCACTAATAATATTATACATATAATACAAGACCTGTAATTATAAATATACATAATATATTCTTAAGAAAACTTTGCGAGGTAGTGGTGGCGGCAAGGCACTTTGAGTGATTAGATAAAGTTTACCTATTGAATTGTAAATGTACTCTCTGTAATTCCACGACAGAGGTGTGATTAAATATTATTATTATTATTATTAAAATACGTCGTAGTATGGATTATTAACCACATTATACAAAACACTGTATTATGACTATTATACGACTATAATAATATATTATGTATATATTTCACGATGACAACTATATATCCACGTTTGTGTATATTTATCAGGTTGCAAATTTTTCAGTCGTTATAATAATATAATATAATATGTTATATTACATACGATTTTAATTGTAATATTCATACATAAATTGCTTTCGAAGCGTATAATACGGTTTTTTTTTTTTAAAAAAAAACTTAACATACTGCTACAGTAATTATAAATACTTGTTGGAGCGTTACTATTATAATGTATACGAATTGTTTTTATAATATACACTGCACGAAAAAGAGTTCGGTTTGACGACATCGCGTTTGTCCTGTCTCTCAAAAGAGAAAAGAAATAAAAGCTTGTTAAAATGACTGAGTTACTATCGCTACCGACTGGTTGGAATTCTGCTAAAATGTGTAGTCAATTCGTCTAGAAACTGTGATTATAATATGTAGGTATATTACACATCATCGTCCTCGTTTATAAGATTGATAATGGGTTATTTATTTCTTTAATTAAAAACATTCTTTTCCAGCAGCTAGTGCGATATAAACAAATTACAAATTATGATTTATTATTTATACAATCTATATAATATGTATTCGTAATGCGTTATTATTATTCCGATAGTTTACTATATAATTATAATTTAATTATAATTACTATACTGATTGTTGAATGGTATACAACGATAATATAATGAGTACCTATATCATATTAAAAAAAAATAAATAAACACTTCAAATATAAGTCTAAGTGATGCGAATGGGAAATTAATCACCCCCAAAACCCCGGATATACGGTATAACTCCAAAAAATCTTAACCAAAATCATTTTTGTAAATAATAATATAATTTTTATAAGATTAGCTATATTAGTTTTAATTTTATTATTAAAGTTCCATTTCAAACTTTCAGCATCTGAGCCAATATTGATCAAAATATCTCGAAAATACGCGATTCATGATAAAAGGTGGTTGTTTTATCATAAAATATAATAAATATATCTTAGGAAGTTACAAAAATTTCAAACTATATTTAATATTTATATTATTAATAATTTAATAACGTTATATTACATTTCACTATATGACAATATATTATTAATTGATGAATATGAAAAAAAAATTGAGATCCTCGACAAATTTTATAAAATATTTTCTATCCACAGTAAATAAATTATACTATAAAACGTCTAAGTTTATGGCAATTACTATTTCGTCAATAAATACCTACACTAAAAGGCCACTTACCATCATAATCAGTTTATGTTATAATGTTACCCAATTTAATGTATTCGCTGTGTTTAGTTAATAATAAATAATATGACATATTATATTGTCTATAGTGTTCATACTATACAATGACGATAATTATATGGGTTTTAATTGTGATAATTATTTTTAGGTTTAGAATAATACTTAAACCTGTAATAATAACCAAGCAATAACTATTACAGGTGAGCTTTCATTTACGTGTTTATGCAAATATTTCGTAATTATTATAATATTATACGTAGTCGTTAGTTGCCACACAAAATCAAGCTGGCTCAGTTCAAATACAAATTGACCTTTACTATTATTATACATAACTACATAAGTAATCTAATAATAATTTATAAATGTAATATTTTATCAAAATGTTTTTTTCGTCTAGTTACAATCATGAATAGTGTAGTATACCGACATACCGTCATAATAATAATTCATTTTAATGGATTTCGAAGGTTGTTATGTAATGTTAGTCTTATTTATGTCTTACACGGTGTTTTTCTATAAAGTGGACAGTTTTTTTAAGGTTATTTTTTCTAAATATTTATATTGGAAGTGTGTATGCGGATTATTTAGGAAAACGTGTATTAGGTAACTATAGATCGGATTTTGATAATTAATTGCTATCAAGCTAACAGATTAACGGAGTATAGGTATACAAGACTTGATGAGTTGAAAAATCATATAGCTACAGTGATTATAAATATTATGTTATTATATACATTGAAGACTCAAAAATCAAAATTGTGTACAACCGCTGTATAAAACGTATGCTCTGTAAATTAGTTAATTTCGTCAAAAAGCTAAGCAGACATATAGCATGTACCTCCGATTAAAAATACGATTACTGTATTTCATTAAGACAACCGAAAAAGAAAATATTTTTTTCAGTTTTAGTGTAGAAATTAAATTTTTGAAGAACGTCCATATAATATAATATATTATTTTCTCTCGTTTAGATCCACTACTGCTATCCATATTTATTTATTAAGGTACCCACTAATATTCGAATAAAAACTATACTCCAGTTGTTATTAGTAGTTGTAAATGACCACAGTTATATTTTATAAAGGTGCCACTTATCTTATCATACATCAATATTCTTATTTTCTTTTGGAAGTTCGACTACTATTTATTATACTTCACTCAAATGATTGACATAAATAATTATTATTAATTCCTTACCATCACTGCTAAACCGTATAGAAACTATTAAAACGATTCACTAATGATATAGTTAACATAGTATATTATAACCACCGCTAACTAGGCAACTACATGTAACAGCAACACAATATTTTGACATTAATATGTCTAATAAATATATATTAATATAGGCTCAATAAAAAAGTTAATTTTTAATTTTAAATCGGACAAAAAAACGGTATCTATACTAATACTGCTGAATTTGAACTACATAATACATACCTATTATACCTTAAGCATACTGATAAGTAAAGACCGGATTTATATGTTTTTACATATCGTTACTGGGTCTATGCAGTCATATGAGAGTAAAAAATGTGGACGATTCGTTCAATTCTGAGTTCGTAGAAAAAAGTTTTTTTTGCATATTTGAGAATATTTTATAGGTTAGAGAATATTAATTTCATTTAGCATATTTTAGGATATTTAGTAAATTGTGAGAAAAAATAATTATTTATTATTAATTTTAATATTACGGTACCGGAAAAATTGCTTTTAAACATATTTTACACTTTTTTTTTATCATTTACAAAAAAAAAAAAAAAAATATTATTATTTGTTAATTCTATACCTAATAAAATTAAAATAATATTTCAAGTTTTTTTTTTATTCTTCAGAAAGTAAATATTTACCATTGCATACAACAAAGGAATATTGTTTTTTTTATACATATATTATATACCTATATGTATAGTAAATTTTTATTTTGAATGTTGTAAAAAAAAAAATTTTAAAAATGCATATTAAAGCATATATTGATAATCATTGATTATTTTTGCATATTTTTAAGATTTTTAAGAGAATATAATGAGAATATTTGAAGGTTTTTTAGAGAATATTAGCATCATATTTAAGGTATTTTAAAAGAATATAAATCCGGTCTATACTGATAAGTTATAACTAAGTGTATTTTATACGTAATTGATTTATAAAGGATTTTTAAATGTCTATACGTTTTTAAGAACTTTAAAAAAATGTGTGTTTAATGTAAGTACTACCATAGAACCTAACATATATCTATTAAAATATTCATTATATATATTTTGATTTAGGTAGGTATCTATGTATTTATTACATTTTCAACAACAAATCATCTGTTTAACAATTTTATAGTAAATACAGATGTTATATAATTTTCGTATTAAATAACAAAAGTTAGCATCGTCGCAGGTTAGGTTAGGTTAGGTTAGGTTAGGACAGTATTTTACTGTAGTAGAAGAGAATTTATAAATAAACCGCATAAGGCAGACGTGCTCAAAAATCACCCTCCCTGTACCTAAATATTACATATTTATAGGCACCTAACCTACTCGTATAAATATATTATATGACTGTGTGTCAGTTAATCGGCATTTATATACGACAAAATATAGTAATTACTTATACATTATACCTATGTATAAAATATATTTTATTTTAATAATCGCTAGTGAGATTGAACTCAGACAACCTTGGCCCGTTTAAACAAGAAATATATTTTTTTTTTGTTTTGTTTTCAGCGTATAATAAGCTACGTTGTATAGGTAACACAACACATATGCATTGAGTAGAGTAAGTGTCTTTCCCAACTAACTTGGACGTAGACCGTGCCTAATTATTTAAAACCTAAAACAACGCTCGTTGTTAAAATAATATTAACTCTCGTGCTATTATAACATTGGTAAGTACGATGACGGCATTAAATTTTATAACTTTTGTTATAGTGCAAACGTAAACGTGTATGATAGGAAACAGGTAGGTGGTTTACGGATCAAGATATGTATACTATAATTTATAATATTATTAATATTATATAATAAACTACAATTATTAGCAGGTTTAGTATTATAATATATTATTATTATTTATACCGATAGCTAAATAATATATTACATAAAATTGAATACCCACAACCCACTATAATATTATGGCAGTGCTTATCGCAGGTCCGAGTTTATTTCGTTTTGACGTTACATTAAATCAAACATAATAATTATTATTATTATTAAGTAAACTAATGAATGGTGTACGATGTACCTATTAAAATATTACTTATAATAATATATAAGCTATACTTTATGCGTGAGTGCTTGCGTTGGTTTCGAGATAATTTTTAAACGCCTGTTGATTCTCTATGACTTCCAATTAAAACTCGATAAGTGGAACCGTGATAAGTTTTGTTTCTGGAATTCATTTTTAATTAAACATTTTTTCCCCCATTAATTTATTTATGTATATATCAATATATCTTTGACTTAAATAAAAAAAAAAAAATACCATTGTACTGTAGATTTTATAGAAGGTAATTTAATTTGTTTGCATAAGGTACTTACTACTCGTCTATATATTATTCTTATGATATTTTATTATGTTTATATACTCGCTGTGTATAAATGACAAAAAGATATATTATATTATACCTATACATAACTTAAGAGTTTATAGAGTATAGGTAATATTATATATAATATATACTTAATAACATATGTGTACGACGTACGTGTTTGCGCAAAAAAAAACTTTTTCAAAGCTATACAGTAGAACAATATATTATTATGAGTTTAACATCGATAACTTTTGCGATAAATAATAATAATAATCGGTCGTTTTTATTGTTCATATTATATTCGAACGTAAAATATATCATCGGTTCTTAGGCCTTGACTGAACAGTTTATTTTGATGATTATATCCATACTAACAAGTGCAAAATTATTAAATAAGAATCATCGAGAAAAAATTGTATTATGAAATCGTTTATAATAGAATTGTAGATTGGAACGCAAAGTACAAGGGATAAAAATTATTGCTTTACAATTAAACGAACATAGTAAACGTGTTATAATAATAATTAGGTACTTCATATTATAATTATGAGTTTTCTAAAAAATCGTTAAACTTATAATTTATGCTTACATATAATATATACTTCGTATCGCATTGTAATGATTTATAATAATTTTAAATACGGCGAACGATAAAATCAAACGCGTTTAATAATAAACTATATCACGAAAACTCGTAATTTTAAAAAAAAAAACACGAGTTATCCATTGCCAGTATAAATAACATTTTTATTTTTTTTTATCGAATGTTACTTAACGCTTCAAGCATACATTACAATAATGAAGTCGTGTAACTATGCAGCCGTCATGAATGCAATAATAATATTATAATATAATAATAATATAATACAGATGTCAAATTTCGCGTGAGCTTTACAATAAAATGAAAAAATAACGTGAAAATTCACTGTCAGAAACTAAAATGCACCGTCACGACCATTTTATGTTTGGTAGTTTTCTATATTTATTCTCAACGGCAATTAATTATACTATCCGACGTGTAATCAGGTGTGATCCACTTTCGTTTAATTTATTTTACCCAGAAGTAATAAATTAAAATCGAAATAATTGCATCCGCCGAAGCATTAAAAGCACCACATAAATATAAACGCCTAATGGAAACACGTATATACTATGGTATTATAATAGATGCAGTCCAAAATAACGAATCGATTAAAAATCTTAAATATAATTTTTAAAAACGTTTCACTAGCGCGTTCGAAATAAAAAACTAACTTCGGCAGTCAAATGTTAAAATTTTAAAGCACGCACATAGACGTTTTCTTTATCTGAATTATATTATATCGACGAAACCCTATTAAATAATAAATGATATTCTGCAATCCATAGTGCACATTATGATATGAAAATAAATATCAACTAAAATAAAATAAAAACAGCAATTTAAAAATCAAAATATCGACAGATATTATTGGAGTAAATTCACGCAAATAAAAACTCTATTTCTTCGTCATAATATCAAGTAGTTACTCGTACATAAGATAAAAGTCAATTACCTACTGCTTTAAATAGTATAATTATTATATACAAATAAAATGATTTTTAGCGAAACGCTGTTAAATTACAATAGGAAAACTGTAAACATTTCTAAATTACTAATTATACAAAACACTAATAGGTAAAACTCATAAAAATATCATATTTTTTCCGAAATCTATCAAAACTAATACTATCATTAAATAGATAATATTGATGAGAATATCAAATCTCTAGTACCTATTGATACATTTTTAATTATTTGTATTGTAAATTGGTCCAGCAAATTTTCTTTATATATTGTGAACATTTGTTAACAATAAAAGCTGTAATTATTTATCAAAACATTAATATCAAGTAGGTATGACATTATTGAACCCGTTTAACAAGTGTACCTTGTAATTCATAATATAAATATAACAAATAATATAATATAATACAAATATTCATTTTAATCTAATAAATTAAAAGGTACTTACATTAATTGTGTTATTGGGTTCAACGGTGACATATTTAATTTAAATTATTTGATATTTATCACAGTGATAATAGTTTTAATATTAATATAATAGTGCAGTATTTTCATGTTAGTATGAC
Organism: Aphis craccivora; assembly: GCA_009835225.1. Lineage (NCBI taxonomy): Eukaryota > Metazoa > Arthropoda > Insecta > Hemiptera > Aphididae > Aphis > Aphis craccivora. Next base: position 97,970 of record VUJU01000397.1, read on the forward strand.
AAAATTATTACAAACAATAATACATTTTTGTACCTTTTAAAACCTAAATAAATTATAACAGATAACAAGTACGATAAGTCATTGATAGAAAAAGAACCTAATATAATTAGAGTCAGTTAGTTCTCACTGATCTTACCTAGCGTTACTATAATTCTAGTACAAAACTCTGTCCGATCATTGGCTATTTTACTTATGCAAACGTATTATCATATATATGTATTAGTATTTAAATTATTTCACCAATTCCAAAAAATAAAATCTTACGTCATACGTTCAGTTGAACCGTGTACTTTCATTTTATAGATATACTGCATAAGAGCAACGCTGACTCCAAGTAGGTAAGTAATTATATTTTCATATAAATAAAATTAGATGTACATTTTACACTTTGAATAGGTACTTTTTATATATAAAAAAAATTAAACATAAATTCTATACCAAAATACAGATATTGGTAGGATACATAATAATTTACTTATAATACAAGAATATATAGAAACAAAAATATTTTATGAGTATTTCTTAAGATATTCGAAATAATAGAATAGTATTCAAAAAATATTTCATATATTTTTTAAGAAGTATTTATATGAGAATATTTATTCCAAATATATTTTACCCATCATTTATAATGACATTTATATCTGTAAAAATACATCAAATCATATAATTGTATTCAAATAAATAACTTATATAAAATCTAAACTCTTTGTGTCCGCCATTTACATAATAGTAATAATATATAACTCGTAATAAATAGTCAAAGTTAAAAACTACAATGAAAACCCACTATAAAGCCCAAATAAAGCCGTAATTTATTGTTATCCAGCTATTAAAACAACATTACAATTAGTAAACCTATTAATATAATATAGTGATTAATTCACGTCAGATATAATCAGCGAATTTTTTTTTTCATATTTTGATTCATTACACAGACACGAGAGGCCACCGATTGCGTTTCAGCTTTTCAAAATTAGATCGGCAATTGTACTCTGACAATTTCCAGTGGCCAAAATCAGAGTGAAGGAGAAAAGGACAATCAGCTAATCTACTGAGGATCACTCGACAGATATGGACCGCATATTTCGAGGCATAATGAAGTATAGACAGACGCACAGGGTGGAGATGGTTGAACAATTCGTCAAAGTGAAAAACCGACCGGAACCTAAAGCTTTATTTTTCACTTGTATGGACAGCCGTATGTTACCCGCCAAATTTACAAAAAGCAACGTAGGTGACATGTTCATCGTCCGAAACGCTGGAAATTTGATTCCTCATTCACAGCATTTCCAAGACGAATATACTACATGCGAACCTGCTGCCTTGGAATTAGGATGTATTCACAATGATGTAAGACACGTTATCGTTTGTGGGCATTCTGACTGCAAAGCAATGAACTTGTTATATCTACTCAAAGACACGGAATATGGCAGCATCATCAACCGTCGGATGTCACCTCTCCGTTCATGGCTTTGCACACATGCAATGTCGTCTTTAGAAAAATACGAACAGCTAGAAGAGTCAGGCTTCAACACACCCCTCATCTTTCAGGCCGAGACGCCTTTACGCAGAATTAGCGCTTACATTGATCTGGGCAACAAGTTTTCCGTAACAGATAAATTGTCACAGATTAATACCTTACAGCAAATTCAAAATATTGCAAGCTACGATTTTCTTAAGAAGCGTCTAGAGACGTATGACCTGCATATACACGCTCTTTGGTTTGACATATATACCGGCGATATACACTATTTCAGTAGACAGAGCAAACAATTTGTAGAGATAAATGAAAAAAATGTAGATAGACTAGTGGAAGAAGTTTCTAAGTACTATTGCTAAGTAACATTGCAATTAAGGTAACATACATCTATTGTTTAACACACATATACAAACTTAAATTGATACTTTATTAATATTAAAACATTAACTATCTATATAACTGCAATTGTACATGTAAAAAATATTCTAAAATTAATATTTCAACTAAACAGTATACCTACTGTTTAGGTCTTACACACAACAAATGTACCTGATTTAATTCTATATAACTGTTTTTAATAATCAGAAGGATTTTGAATCACCACGGTGATACGATATTTTATTTTTCATGTATATATTATTATATTATTTATTTTATACTCGTTAATATTTTATCATCATTGAAATAACATTAAAATAAATAAATGAAAAAACTTATTCTGGAATAACTTTAAAATTGCTATGCTAATATTTTAGTGAATATTTATGTGGAAGAAAATCAACTGTATATTACGATAATATCATGTCTCTATTATTATACAAACTTAAAAATGTTATCAGTCAGATACATAGGTTAACTTTGAAAATATTAGATTTCACTTTTGAAGAATTAAAAGTAAATAAAATAAAATAACAGATACCTATATGCTATATAAAAAAAAAATACAACTAACATAATTATAACTGGTGATAACATAGCAAAACTCAGAAGTCAGAAGTATGAAAATATCCAGATGTTCATACAATAGTAATTATAAACAAGTCACTTCTCACAATTGATAATAAAATACAATTACAAAGTCCATAAGAAAACAAAACAAAGAAATTCACATGTTTTAAAAAAATAATCCAAATCTAATTTGTTCCTGGTATAAACACGATGTACTTAAAAAAAAAAAAAAATCATACATAAAATATGTACTCGTAACTTCTGTAATTCCGTAAAAACCAATACCTATTTATTTAAGTCCTCCAATTTTCAATCTATCGTCATTCGCTAAAAATACCACGCATCATCTAGAAATTTTGCAATTTTTTATATTTTACGTTATCATATGTACAAATTAATATTTCTTAACTAATTTTATAATATAAAAATAATAAAATTATTGTGGATTTACATTATTGGTTAAATTATTTGATCTAAGAAGTATAAAGGTGTAATAAAAGTATAGATATACGTGGTGATATGGACTTCTATAGATCGTTAATGATATCGATAACAATAGTTTATTACCCGTTACGATACAGTTTTTAAAATAGTCTGTATATTTGAATTGTTTTAAATATGAGCCAATAACCAGTGTGGATGTTGAAAGATCATTTTCTTTATATAAAAATATCTTAAGTAACCGACGATATAATTTTAAGGAACACGATTTAGAAATGTACATAATTATAAATTTTAATACAGAAAAATATTATATTTTAATTATTAAATATTTTCAAAAACTTTTTATTTTATAATTTGTAAATGTCTATCATGTTGGTAAGAAATTAAATAATAATTATACATTTTGTAATATTTTACGAATACATTTTATAATGTAATTTGTACTTTTTTTGAAGCAATTAAATGATTTTTTTTTATGCAATTATTGTATTATTTTCATTGCAATTTTGACATATTTTTAGTGCAACTTAATCCGGTCTTTAAAATAATTAAACATTAAATATGATTATACGTTTTTTTTCTTGTTCATTAAAAATATACACACAATTTACGGCAATACATACACGCACATAGGTCGTCGACTAGCAGAGTAAAATGACAACGTCGCTTTACGAATTCGCGATTTGTAATCTCGCCTTCTTTGAAAGATTGACAGTTAACGAACGTTATTTCTATATACATTTATATACGAGATGATTTGTATTTTTAAATATTTAAATTTTGAATTCATTTTCCATGCATAAAAAATATAAACAAGCTTTCCGTGGTTCCATAATATATTATTATACCTGAATAAATGTACCTAATCATTACTTTTCTGAACTCCAGATAAGTTCATAGTTTAAACATTTTAAAAACTGATCTACATTTGTGAGGCGATTTGATCAATTACATTTAAAATTTAACGACAATGTTGTTTGCATAAATAAATAATATATTAAATACATAGGGTATTATTCCACAGTTATATTATGCTCGTGAGCACGCGTCGATTTATTAATTGTTCGATAGACTATTTTTCTGCAGCCTTTCTCGCTCTCTATATCTCTCTCTATATCTCTCTTTCTGATTCACATCACGTCGGTACCATATACTATTAGCTCATAGGTTTTATAGAGCAGCTTAAAGCTTCATATCGTCCAGTTTCTTACATAATATTCGGTAGTCGGTCAAAATCTGAATGGAGGTATTAATCAGAGGGAGATTAAAGCTATAAGGTCCATAAGTACATTCAATTCACATTTCATCCTCATAAAACATTAAGTCAAATACATTGAAATATAATACAATTATTGAAGCATGAAAATAATCGTAAATGAAATAAAATAATATATAACTAAAGATAAAAATTATATTGTTATATAATTTTTTTAATACTCTTTATAACATACATTTTAGTTTTTAGCTATAGAACCTCATACGGGAGTATGTAAAACTAAATCAACTCTCGTAGACATATTATATTATAGGTACATCATACCTAAATTTCTTTATTAATTATTTAATTTATTAGAAAGATTTGTAAATATATTATATCTATAGGAAAAAGTTTCGATTTCCCACATCTCACACATTTGATCGACCTTTAACCCTAAGTGTCACCATAATAATTCAAATTGTAAACAAAATCAAATAATTTTTATTTATCACGTGTACAATTCACATATAACCTACATGACTATATAATATTCAATGTTCGATGTTGTTCGTCCACTGTATAATATAACATTATAACACTATATTATATTAAAACTCAAAATTGCCAAAACCTGTATACAAATCGAACGGATGAAATTCGAAGTCAACACGTAATTCGTTGGGTTGATGTGTGTGAGTAAAGGTAGAGGTACCAACAATTAAGTGAATAAAAAAAAAAAATGACGCGTCGGGTTAAAATTAACATAATATATAACTTTCACTTATCCAGTGTCCCACAGCTATGAGTCGAAATATTTATTTCAACAAAACTATTGGTTAAACAGATACTTTTTTGTCAATTTCATTAAAATCGATCCAATATACGATAAATTATGTAAGTACATAGATGCGTCTGATTCGTGCGCGAAACCCCCAACTGTGTAATGGAATGTACATTCTATAACGCTTTCCTCGCCTATAATAAATCACACTGAACCTAAATTCTAATGTACCTATTACTGCTAATATAATATACACACACACGTAGTTTTACAAAAAAGAAAAATCATTACATCTTTTATAAATTAATTATAGTTTATAACAAACGACAACAATATATTATACAGCAGGTTATAGAACTGACAATAAAAATCCACTATGTACCTAATACCACTACATTGACGTACCATTTAGTGGCAGCGTATTATTATACGTATTTATATAGGTACTAGATGTATATATTTATTTTTATAAAACTAAAAACTCCACAATTATTTAAATTTTAAATTCCAATCGAAGCAATGAATTTATGAAGAACCTAATTTAACCTGAAAATCTATATGTGTCGATACCTAGCAAAATAATATGTGCATTTTTATTTTTTGAGACAGAAGATACTTTTTCTAGTAGCAAAAAATGCTCTGATAATCAATTTCAATGATGATTATTGGTAGAAAACTGGATCTAATTGGAATATTTGAGAGATCAAGATTGAAAATGCATAGTATTTTTTCAAATAACCAGAAAAATAAATAATAATAAGAAAATTCGTAAAAATTGTAAAATAGTTTTTAAAATATTTGTTTGATAATCTTGGTCATCAAAACAATACATTCATCTACACCGTCTTTGCTAGACTATAATTTAAATGATTAAATCTTTTATTCTATAAATATTAATATTAATTTTTTTTTGATCAAATTAATATTAATGCAAAGATATCGGCAACAATCAAATCGACCTACTATAAAACTAATAGTAAAATAAATTACTTTAATAGCAATATCACAAAACATATCATAAAATATACTTAGGTAATAATATAAATCAATAACCAATATCAATCAGTCTGCTCAAATTTGTTTTTCGTATACAATGATTTATCATTAGAATCAAAATTAACATGTACATTACAGTGGTCTCAATAGCAAGAAATACTATAATATAGCAATGCAATTACCTAGTATTTTTTTTAATAAGGATTAATAAATTGTACCAGTGTAATTTTTTTAATTCTTCTTTCATACAACTATTTGGATGGTATACAATATTTTAAATGCTTTAAGTAGTTATTTTACGATAATTATAATTGGTTTTTCTTTTTTACGAGAGAGCCTTAAATTACATTAGTATTCATCATATAACAAATATAATTATGTTAGGTATATGTATACCTAGTTTAAATTACCAAAAGTATAAATTACATTGAATTCAAATTGTCAAAAATGTTGTTATTACCGCCAATGCATAGTACCAAAAACAATATGAGAAATTCGATATTTTTGATAGCACTCATACCTACATACTGGTTTTAGTGTTATTACCAAACTACTGACAATTAAATAAAATACCATCGGTTCTAAAATAGGCTACATTGGTGTAACAGGATTTCAATCAACATTCATGCTACCTACTGAAACGTAATTGATTTCCAAATACTCTTCCCGAAATCAATTGTTTAAAATACACAAAAATGTCACCACTGCAAACATTTCACCTTCAAACATTTTATGGAATTCGCCCCGCCGTCGAACACATTGCTCAATAGTTAAATCGATATAATTGCCATTCGACGAACAGTAAAAATTATTTACATCTACGTTCTTTAATATTATATTAAAATAATCGATTCATTAATATTTCTATTGATCAATTATTTTATAAATAAATCCTTTTCCTATAACTCCCACAACGTGAACAATAGTCAGCGGGGTACGTGACATAACGGCAATATAATTGAATATACTTTTACACTAGGCAAAGATTAGTTAGGATATTATACACATGGTGAAATTAGGTACAGCGACTTAAAATATTAGGTTTTAATTCAGGGTTTCCGAGTTTAATCAAAAGTATATTTCTTATGTTTCTAAAAAAATGTGTGTTCTACTTCGTCCGAATAGCGTTTATTTGGTAATAAGTATTGAAACTCATTTAAATGGATAGTATAGAAGTGCTGCATGTATACACGTTAAAGAGGTGAACCACGATACACGCCAGACGATTACTAATTATTAATTAGACACGCCCGCGGGGAAACCGCTTTAGAATAACGTCATCGGACGACCTAAGTGCATATATATAACTCTCTAGATACTAATATGATACGTGATAATGCTGCAATATTAACGGGCGGATGGACAGTGTTTAAGTAATCCGGTGTAAAATGGACACGATAATTGTATTTTGATGTGTCACACGCGTTTGGTGAAGGTACCACTAACTAATTACACTTATCTGTTATCACCACGTCGATACACAGTTTACAGTCGTCACGGTTAAGTGTAAGTGGTAAAGGAAAATATACATTACCAGTAGTTGGTTAAGATATGCATAATAATATTTGTAATGACATCATAACATGAATAAGTTATCAGAACTGGTTTTTGTAAAACTCTAATGGTGGAGTCACGAATTTAATGCCATGGTACAAAATATAATATCCACATTGTTTTTGTTTTTTTATAGACATCAAAAGTAAATATACTGATAAAATTAAAAAATAAACCAAAAATTCAATTTTTTGCTCTGAAATTCTTCGCTAAAATTTTTAAATTAAAAAATAATAATAATAAATTGTGTAGAGAGTTAAAACTTTTACATATTATAGTATTAGTTTCTACACTCAATGGACTATGTATTTAAAATAAATAGGTATTCAAACTAATTTTAAACTGTTTACCCCGAGATTCGCATTATTCTACGGTAAGTCACGAATATAAACACGTAAATTAATAACAACTTACTAGCTATCATATAAAATTAACCATAATAATATTATTATTATGATTTATACGTTTGATTTTTAGGAAAAAATTATTCAACTTAACGTATTACTAATAGAAAAATAAATATTTAATAGCAATATAAATATATATTTGAAGATACTTAGAAATATAAGATGACTTTCACTAGAATCATTTATCATTAAATTCAAATTTATCACACCCATAACAGTGATGAGGCACATTCAACACCTGAGCGGGTTTTTTAAAATTAAGTTGACTTTATACTTTGCTTAACATTTTTCCATTTTTTTTTTTTTAACCATTTTTAAATCCATATACCATGTACCAATGGCTTAATATTATAAAACGATGGTTAACGAACAATTATGCCGAGCGCAATTAAATACAAAGACCGCGTCAAAATTACAAAGTATAATCAATATTGTAACCGATATTTAAAAAATTAATTTATTATACTTAATTATAAAGATTTTATAAAAAAAAAAAAAAAAAATTAAAAATAAATAAACTACAATTTGTTACGTTATTAGGTATTTCTAGTTAATTATATTTTTAAGTTATTTCTATCATAAGTCGTATATTATACATCTTAATATAATAAATTATTAGGAATGTTGAAGTAATTTTCATTTTATTTTTATATGGTCGCATGGAGAAGGGTAGGAAACCGCGGGAAAGTTTCTCCTTTGTACTGAATGATAAGGTACATTGGATACAGCAGAATGACTATTTACATTTTGAAAATAATTAACCAACAAAGGGGGAGACACTAGGTCTAACAACCCATTAAAACCACAACTGCAAGTACTAATCAAACCTAATATAAAAATGCTATTATCATTTACTGCAGAGTACAATTTGCATTCACACTATGTATATGTCCATTACCTACCTATATTGAAAATTCTTTTATCTCCTATAATTGCACATTAGTTTCAAGACATTGGAGGTGTAAACATTAGTAATACCATGATACATGAGTACACATATTTTCACGACTTATCGTATATGTTAGGTTAAGCAATGTCCGTTTGTACGCCACGCGATTTTCATCGTGTATTACCATCGCGGTCATGGTACATAATATTATTATGTATCATATAATGCATGCGATCACAAGGTATATCATTATCATAACCCTCGGGGAAGCGACTCAGTTGTTATTATAATATCACGGTGGCGACGTCGACGCAGCGCCGTGAGACACGCGTGTAGTAAAATAATTTAACTGATGTATATCCGACGTTTTCACTTGTAAACCGTTTGCCCTTTGGCGCTAAACCGTATACGTTATATGTACTACCTTTAATCGATGCGTTTCAATGGTGTCTCGAACGTCGACGGTTTTGTTGGACATTTTAATTCTACTTTTATCCCATTGAAATGTACAACCAATCTCGTACTTACCTATAACGTAATAATAGTTATTATAATCATGTTAATATTAATATTTTATTATTTTAAATATAGGTATAGTGTCCAAAAGGAATCACTTAGTGCATTTTGATATTATTGACTGATATTGACTGACACCATAACTGAAAAGATTGGACAAATTAACTTACTTAATACTTAATACTTTAAAAAAAAAAAAAATCGTTAAATTGCGTTAGAGTAGTAAAATTAAAAAGCAAAATTGAAGTTAAAAGTTAAAAGTTACTTTACTTTTCATTTTAACTAAAAATTGAAGTTACAATTTAATTTTTAGAAAGTAACTAAGTTAATCAATGACCAGTTCATTTATTATTATTTTTTTTATTATTGGTCGTTTACAGTCTATTAAAAAAGCACAATAAGCAAATTTTATAAAAGCAAGTACACAAAAACAAAAACATATAATAAAAATAATACGTAAACGTGTAATAATTAATAAAAAAAAAGGAAATTAATTAATAAAAGAAATATACCAACAAAAACTATTGATTAATTAAATTAATAATTTTAATTTTAATTAGTCAATTATTATTGAGACCACAGTACCGACGTCTCTTTAAACGTTGAATGATGTTGTTTTATTTTCGATATTTGATTAGTATAGAACCCAATATAGTATACAGTTAAATATTGACAACGTATAAAATATTAAGTAGGTACTAGTAAAAAAACATGAAGTAATTTTAATAATACATACAAAACTCTTAAGTGATGGGTAAATAAAATTTAATAGGATTAAATTAATTAAATCAAAAACAAAACATATGCAGTTAATAAAATATATGAAAGTGAAATAAGACGAGACGCCCAGGCATATAGATATAATTTAATCATCCATAAGACTTTTGTATTCGTTATTTTTAGAATGAATAAATACAATAAAAAGAATAATATTAACTAATGATAGAACCTAATGATCTCAATAACTGGGAGAAGAAAGAATCAACATTAACATGAGCATTCATCAGCCTACACAGCAATATTAAATTTCTACATACATAATATAGTATAATATATATATCTATTTTAATAAATGATCATATATTATAAAAAAAACACACACACAGAAAAATAATTTCCAAGCTCATAACATGAGAGCAAAACGATATCTTTACAACCATACAATGTTAAGAGGCAAATTCCCTCTTTTTAAAATTAGACACCAAGTATAACCGTTACCGTATTTCAGTGGGATGGTACCAAATTGGTTACTGAGCCCATAACCCACTTGCCAAATTGATTCCTGTTTGAAAAAGATATTTTATTAAGTAGAGCCGAATTGGTTATAGTTTAATAGCGCACATTTTCCTTCTCAATTTTACGTCATACGTATACATAGGATATATACGATAATTCCATTATCCATACAGCGATATTAGTACGTATATCTCAATCGTTATCATAATTGATCGATCAACTATAATTTGCTAACTCTCCTATAATCTATTGCAATATAAAAATCATAATTATGGACACATTTATATTTTGTACCAATAATTAAAAATTAAAAATATTTGACCTAAAATCAAACGAGAACCAATTCGGTTAATCCCATAATTTCAATGATATGCTGGAAGAATACAATAAAAATTTCACGAGCTTACAAAAATAAAATGTGGTAGTTTCAAAATAACTGTAGACCTTTAAAGGTTATTTGTGTGAAGAAATAAAGAAAAATTGGAAACTGATCAACATGTTTCCAAATTGTTTCACGATCCACCAGTGGCAATATTTAAATTTTAAATCTCAAGTTAAAGTACCACAGAATCTCAAAGTAGTGTTACTTTTAAAAGGTAACCACAATATCTATATCATAAACACTTTATTAAATAAAGTAAATAAATTGTATAGATATCCTGCACTTTACTTTTACCACTCGGTTTGATCTACAGACACCGAAGCATGATTTATACTGGCTACGTCTCCTAATTATACCTAGTTGCCGTACAAGTAACAATTAATATAAATTATCACCGAAATCAATTGAACGACTTACAACTCACACTATGAATTATATACAATATATTAGGTATATTCATTACCTATGACGTGTTATTATGTTAATTGATTTTTTTTCAATATTTTTACAAATTATGGTGTTTTGGGTATGAGAAGCCGTTTATAGTAATTTAATTTGGATTTATGATAATATAATACTCATACATTATCTAGGTTACTAAACGTGTTTTTGTGATCTCGACTAATATTGACCGCCGTACAATACTGCCGAACTGACCGCCGAATCCGATTAAACGAGTCTCGGGACAGCTTTTATAAATGAACCGTTTTTCATATGCATACCTATACGTTTTTTATTAAACAAATATAAGTAGAATCGAGAGAAATGTATTATAATCTCGATATTAATAAACAATCTGCAATGGCTGTATAAAACACCCAAAATGTTGAATGTGCACTGAACTTCTGAATTTTATTATAAGCTATATTATACATTTCCAACCAAATTTTATATTTCATGTTAAAATCAATTATTTTGAACAGTATACATACCAACAAAGATTTTATAGATTTCTCGTAATTAGTTCACTTTTATCATAGTACATTCTACGCAAATGTTAAAATTGAAGGCACGTGAGTTCCGTATACTGTCAACAAAACGTGAAACAATCAAACAATATTTAACTCAATTTTTCAACGAATGTATATAGATGTTTAAGATCAATTTTGAAGGATAACCAGCAACTCTCAGACCAGTATCAATGGTATAAGAAAAAAAGTCAGAGGACACAGTCCAAATCAACGGAAAAAAGTTATTAAAAGAAAAAATTTGGTATGGCTTATTATACACTAATTATTCATTTATGTTGAATAATATATTATGCAAAGCCGTGGCTTTTTCACTGAACTTTTTTGCATTAACTGAAACACAACACACAATAGTATTAAACTATGTTATATAGTTTTAATGATTTCTTATTCATTAATACTGTTGTAAGTTGTGATAAGATTTTAATGTACCTACCCTTAATCTATATGCTATAGTGGTATGACTTCTGGCGATGGCAAATAGTTTAGATATAATACTATTTATGATTATTTTTGACAAAATCGACATGACCAATGACTATATACCTACCTACTATTAATATAGTACATAATATTATTACTACTTAAATGATAAGATACAGACACTGGTGGACGAGAAAAAATAGACGTGACTTTAAGTCAACATACTTCATCTAGGAAGTACATTTTGTATTTATAAATTTAACTTGTTTTAATACAAAGGTGCACGATAAAAATCTAAATTAATTAAATGACCCGTATATAGCTTGCCCAGTTCATCTTTGCATTCGGCAAACGTTAAGGTTTGAAAAAAAAGAAGTCCAAAAATTATGATTATTGAATATTGATATTGAAAAATATGATTTTAGGGTTAATGATTTTTGTGCAAAGATACTGATTATACTATTTATATTATTTTAAACAATGTTAGAACTGTTAGGCTAAACTTGTTTACTTTCGATTTCTAATGCAATACGCTGAACAAATTATGCACTAAGAATGGGACATCAAAAACTGTACACAATACGAACGTTACACATTGGTCGATTTTATGGATGATAATAGGTTATATAACAGGAATGGCCAACATGAATGTGTTCGTGAGCCACATAGACAAATATAATTATACCAAAAGTCAAAATGTTTCTAAATACATTTTATATAATTTGATAAATTTTTATAAATGCTTACCAAAAAAATTTTAATTCATAACAATAATAAGTCATTTTTGATTTTATAAATAAGAAGACACGAGCCGCATTTAACAATGACGATAGCCACATGCGGATCGGAGCAGCAAGTTAGTCACCACCTTTATAATATAGGCAAGCCCGGATTAAGACCTTCAGGGGCCCAGGGACCAATACATGGTTGTGGGCCCCCGCCCCCATAAATGAAAACAATTCTTTAAAATTATAAAAGTATACAATAAAACAAATTTAAACATTTTTATTTAAGTATTATACTCTATAACTAGAAAACGAATTTTGAAGGCATAATTTACCTTTATTTTCAATTGCTCTAAAACGATGCTATGTCAGCTACAAATTCGATTTACCTATACTACTATTATACTACCATGCACGACATTTTATTTTGCTTTTTTTTTTGTATATTTATGCTTTTTGGGCATTTTTAGTAAATTTTTTTCAAAATGTGTTCTAAATAAATGTATGTGAAGTGATAATTTAAATTTTAATATTTTTTTATTTATAATTTATAATTTGTAATTTTCTGTTTGTATCTACATTTATAAGTATTAAAGTTTTCCATACACTATATTAAAATATTGAATTCAGCATCGAAAGAATTTATTGATCTCTAATATTACTGAATTATCAATAAGTAATCAATGCATGTTTTAGATTCTGAACGAAGTGATGAATGTATTGATTTTACAATGATGTGTGTTTTTTTTTTTTTTTTTGTTTTTTTTTTGTGTCTGTGTACAGCATAACTAGTCGAAATAATGCTCCAATTTCAAACTATGGGGGTGGATTCCGATGTAAAAGTGAATATCCTTGGTGCATTATAGAGGTAAAAAGTTAACATTTTCCAACAGTTTTCAAAAAAAT
>VUJU01000398.1:0-21987 GCA_009835225.1 Aphis craccivora
ATAAGAATACATAGGCACAATTTTTTTTTATTAGCATTTGAAATTCAAATATTGACGAAAATTCGTCAAAACCATGAATATTTGCAAATTATTTTGTAGGTATAATTCATATAAATTTTTGTATAAGTAGCTAAGAGTTGAAAATTTAATACAAGATTTTCCATAAGTTTAGCTAATAATAATTATAAAAAAACTTAAATTTTGATGTATTCAGGTCATTAAAACATAAACCACCTTTTTCACCAACCACTGAAAATTATATCCTAGGTTGACAAATTATCTTCGTTCAGAATCGTTTTTCGTATACAATGATAATTATCATTGGATTCAAATTTAACCCTCCTACAATATATAGTGATCCACACGGCACCTAATGTACAGCAGACCGGTATCCACTTGCCCGCTTTTTTTTTTTTTTAAAGATAGTATATAGGTACCTCTCCGCTATATTTCATCGAAATTTATTGAAAAAAACCAAAAATTTATTTTTTAGAAATACAATACAATATCAACAATTATTTGAGAGTAATAATTATTTAGGGATGAGTATTGAATACCGCAAATATGTATTATGAACTTCTTTCATAATATAGGTTGTAAAATTGTATTTATATTTATATACATTAAGTTTGAATTTATAACTAAAAAATTATACCCTAATACTGATTTTTGCGATTTTTATCAATTTTGTCAAAATTATAACTTAAAACAGTTATAAAAATATATTGTGACTATAGATTTTTGATATTTTTTTGTTCAAAAAATAAAAATTGATAAGCAACTTATTTGTATTAATTTTTAAGCATTTCCGCTCATCAAATAATTTTCAATAAACATTTATATTTATAAAAAAAAAATTAAAAATTTCTCATGCCTATAAATATTTCAATAATAGTACAAATATTTTCATTTAATAAAAAATGATATCATAAACATTTTGTATAAATTTCAAGTATCTACGGTTAATATTTTTTGAGTTATAAAATAAAAAACATAATCGTGATTTTGTTAAAAAATGGATCTGTGTAAAAATCAACGATTTTCCTTAATTTTTTGTTTGTTTTTCAATGTACAAAATAAATCTAATTTGATATTTAAAATCACTCACATTTTTAAAAATCAAAGCATTTTATCAACAATTTATGATGTACTCATTCACAAAAAAAAAACACACACACACATAAAAATCATGTAAAATCAATATACATTCATCGCTCCGCTAAGAATCTAAAAGGAAACATAATATCACCATCATAAACAGCAATAAGTTATGATAACTAAAAATTCCTTAAATTTAACACTACAGTGAGTTTATGTGGAACTAAATTGGGATGTGCTGAAGGAGGATGTGGAGCTTGTACTGTAATGGTATCGAAATATGATTACATCAAGAAGTCTCCATTGTATCCTTTTATTTAATAGAATATGAACGAACATTTAATATATTATACATTAATAATAAATACGTATAATATATCACTTATCGTACTCATATCATTCATAAAGATAAAAACTCTTTAATTAACTAATCTTTAGGCATATTTCTGTCAATGCCTGTTTGTGTCCTGTAGTCAGCTTACATGGATGTGCTATAATAACTGTTGAAGGCATTGGTAACACAAAAACAAGATTGCACCCTATTCAAGAACGAATAGCGAAAAGTCATGGATCACAATGCGGTTTTTGTACACCTGGTATTGTGATGTCTGTATATGCCATGCTTAGATCATTAGAAAAAACACCTGATGAAAATGACCTAGAAATTGCTTTACAAGGTAGAATTAATAAATATTTTTTTTAAATTAAAGCATTTAGACTGTTTTTTAATTATTATATTTCAGGCAATTTGTGTAGGTGTACAGGTTATAGACCTATTTTAGAGGGGTTGATGACATTGACTACTTGTGATAAAATCTATAATGGATGCCCAATGGGGAATAAATGTTGCATGAACACTAAGTCAATTGAAAATGATGATGAAAACATGTCCAATTCATCTGAATTCGTACCTTATGATCCTTCTCAAGAACCAATTTTTCCACCTGAACTTATAGTGAGGATCAATAATAATATATTTAATTATTTATTTTATTAGTAAAATTTAAATATATCTGCGTAGCTTAAAAATGAGTTCGACACAGAATACTTGATATTTAGAGGTAAAAAGACTACGTGGTATAGACCAACATCGCTTTTGGAACTATTGGATCTTAAATATAAATATCCCAATGCTCGGATAGTTGTCGGGAATACCGAAGTTGGTAAAGTACATAAATATGAAATATATATAACTGCACAATTATATAATAATATTTTAATTTTTTTTTTTCAAAAAATAGGGGTTGAAATAAAATTTAAAAACTGTCAATATCCTGTAATGATACAGCCGAATAAGGTGTCAGAGTTAAACGTCATTAAAAAATGTGTAAAAGGATTAATTGTTGGAGCTGCGGTAACTATTGACAAATTAGAAAATGAATTAAAGAAACTAACTGATACTATGCCAGGTAAGATATTTAAATAATTTAATGAACCATTATTAATATAAAAATCTTTAATCGGATAATTATAATTTGTTAGATCATAAAATTAAAATAATAAAATCTATATTAGAGATGATACCCTGGTTTGCAAGTAAACAGATTCGTAATGTTGCTGTAAGTTCACCTATCCGTTTTAAAATTATTATTTGTAATTAAGTATAATAGTATATTATGGATATTAAATTATAATTTTATACTTTATTTTTTTTCTAGTGTATAGCCGGAAATATTATAACGGGAAGTCCTATATCGGATTTAAATCCAATATTTTTAGCTGCTCGTTGTCAGTTAAAAGTACAGAGTAAACGTAATAGTCAATTTTATAGTTACACATGCAGGAATTTTATAAATAAATATATTGATTTTACAATATTTTTATTTTATTGCTAGAAAATGGAATAAGATTTTTAAAGATGGACAATACGTTTTTTACGGGTTATCGACAAAATGCTTTGCATCCAGATGAGGTCGTAATTGATTTGTTTATTCCATTTACACAGAAAGTAAGCGTTTAATGTAATTGTTTAATTCGATTATTAAGTGTTGGATAATACTGAAATGTACGTAGTGACTAAAAATTGAAAAATTTGTTTTAGAACACATTTTTTAAATCGATTAAACAATCAAGAAGAAAAGAAGATGATATAGCTCTGGTAAATGCTGCATTTTATATAGAGATGTCAAATAATATAGTAAAAGACGCAGAGTTAGTTTTTGGTGGAATGTCAGCTACTGCAGTTATTGCTCAAAAAACTAAATCATTAATAATCAACAGCGAATGGTCAGAGTCTTTGTTAGATGATGTATATTTAGAGTTACTTAAAGACTTACCTCTAGCATCAAACGCCCCTGGAGGAATGGTGACTTATCGTAAAAGCCTTGTTCTAAGGTAATTAAAGATTAAATTATTACAATAATTTTTTTATTATAGAATACGTTTAAGAGAGATGTTTTATTTTTCAGTCTATTTTTTAAATTTTACCTTTACGTATGTAATCAATTAAGTTCAACAATGATAGATGTACATCATTTAACTAATGGTAACAAAGCTATTAAACATATTTCTAAATACGCTCAATACTATAATATAACTTCAAATTCTTCAAGTCCAAATGACGCCGTTAGTAAACCATTAGTTCATAAATCAGCTATACAACAAACTACTGGTAAAGCATTATTTATAAATAAATGAATGAATATAAAACAAATTATTAACGATTAAATATTAGAAATCTCTTTTTACCAAGAAAATTGTATTAACAATTTATATACAACACAATACAATATAATATTTTAACCTGCAATTAAATGATAAAAATATAAAAATATAAATCAATTTTCAAAAGTAGTTTACATAAGCTATTTTAAATGCATTATTATAGGTGAAGCCGTGTATTGTGACGATATACCTCGTCGTTCCGGTGAACTCTATTTAGCTGTTAAGACATCTATACATGCCCATGCTAAAATTATAAGTGTTGACTATACAGAGGCTTTATCACAACCTGGCGTGGTGACCATAGTCGATGAAAAAGATTTACCAGGAAGTCGCAATATGGTCGGTGTAATGCCGATTAAAGATGACTATATATTTGCTAGAGAAAAGGTATTAAAAATTATAATTTATTATTATACATTTGTTCGCGAATGTACATATTTGTACCTATTACAATTTAAGATTTAAACGTAAAAATTAAACCTATTGGCTATTTGTCAGGTGGTAAACTTTGGACAAATTATCTGTGGATTAGTCGCTGTAGATTCCATCATCGCACAGGATGCAGTTAAATTAATTCGTGTTCAGTATGAAGAATTAAAACCAATAATTACCATTGAGGTATGAACAATAAGTTTAAGTTCTTACGATTAATTTGACCAATCAAAAATTGTAATAAATGTTATATATATAGTATACATAATTATGATTTTTATCTTGTATCATATTTATGAAAAGCAATACTATGAGTAAATAAGTAAATACAATATACAAATTACAATCTTAACCAGAAGTCATTTTAAAAATAAAAGGCATAGATACAATTTTTTTATGGACTATACTTATTTGAAAGAATATAATAAATAATGATTTACAGTCAAATTCATAGAATGATTGAATTTAAATTCCGGACGATATTTTTATTTTTGGTAATAGTGAATTTTTACAGGAAGCAATTAAAAGTGAATCGTATTATGATGGCCAGTGCGCTTATTTGGAAAAAGGTTGCATAGAAAAAGGATTCAATGAATCAAACCATAGTCTAAACGGTACTTTAAGAACTGGTGGGCAAGACCATTTTTATTTAGAAACTCATTGTTGTATAGCAATACCAATGAATGAACATAATGAGATAGAAATTATAAGTTCAACACAATCACCAAATGAATTACAGGTATAAATCATACGAACATCATACATCATAATATTATCAAGGTATATTTTTCTTGATTTCAAATGCGGTTAATTTCAAACAAAAATTTTAGTATAATTTTGAACATTATAGTTCAAATTTTAAAATTTAATATTTACGTTGCTTTCTATTTTAAATAACAATTAAATGTTTATAGTAATAATAACCAGAAGGTTTATGGTTAGGTTAGGCATAAGCATAATTATTATGTTATAGAAATATAATGAAGATCATTTTTAATGAAAAACAATTAAATTTAATAGCCTAATAACTATATGTCCTAAAATTAAAAGCTTAGTTACAATAACAATCAAAATAAATTAAATTAATTAACCAACGAATTGGCGTTTATTGCCGATATTGTTACCGTATTACCTAGTCGATAAGTATATTGTTCAGTCAAATATTGCTTAAGTTAAGTAAACATTTAGAATTTGATTTTTTTGTAATAATTATTTATTTATTATTATATTATTTTGTTTGAGTTTATACTATGTCTATGCAATAGATAACTTACATATTTTATAAGAGTTTATCATTCTCAAAAATTGTATGCATAATTTAAATCAAAATTTAGATTTATTTAAATTATTTTTATAAATATTCTGTCTGTCATGTTTGAATAGGAATGTATATCACATTGCTTAGATATACCGGAAAACCGTGTAGTTTGCAAAACAAAACGTCTTGGTGGTGGCTTTGGTGGTAAAGAAACTAAAGCATTTACTATAGCGGTGCCATGTGCAATAGCTGCTGTGAAGTAAGACTGCAGAGATAGACAATTTAATATTAGAAAATATGCTATATATTTTTTTCAGAACTGGAAAATCAGTTAGATGTATGCTGGATCGACATGAAGACATGTTGATCACTGGTGGTAGAAATCCATTTTTATGCTACTATCGTGTAGGATTTAACGAACATGGACAAATCCATGTTTTGGACGTTTCTGTATATAATAACGGTGGAAGTTCTAGAGATCTGTCTGCAGGAGTGAGTACCCTTTACATTTTTTAAACAATCTGTATTGATAGCCAGGGCCATACTTACGCCTAGGCCCGTGAGGCCCGAGCCTAGGGCGACAAATTTTTGTAAGAAATGGAAAAAAAATCATATAAATATTTACTAAATTTTGGAGGGGGGGTAGGGTTGGCATATTTAAAAGGGCCTAGGTTACCTAGTCGGCACCTGTTCTAAATCTGGCACTGTTGATAGCATAAACATATTATTATTATAATTATTAAATAATCATAATATTGTAATATAAATATTAATTATTGTTTCTGCTTGACAGACAATTGAAAGATGCGTTTCTCATTTAACGAATACGTACCATATCCCTCATGTTAGAATATCGGGATATATTTGTGCTACAAATTTATCATCAAATACAGCTTTTAGAGGATTCGGTGCACCCCAAGGAATGTTTTTCGCAGAATCGATTATCGATCACATATCTAGAGAACTGAACATCGATTCAAATTCAGTGAGAGCAAGGAATTTCTTCGTAAATGGACAGACAACTCATTATAATCAATTGATATTTAATTTTACCGCTAAAAATTGTTGGGACGAAGTATTGGAAAGATCAAACTACGCCATGAAGGCTAACGAAATCGAAAAGTTCAATAGGTATATTTTTAGCTACATGTATTACGCTTATTATAACTGTATATGTATATTATAATATAGTGTTTTCATTAATTGGAAAGTCAGTAAAAAAAAATTGTTAATCTTGGTAAAAGAGAGGCCATTAGTCATATACGAGTATATTACATTAACAAACTGTATTTAAATATTTGTGCTGCATCACGAACTTTACTGACTTTCTAATTAATTGAAATAATGTACATATATATTTATATATAGAAAATTCGAATAAAAACCATGCATGAATTATGTACAGTTAAGATTAAGAAATAAGAGTTAATATTATATACCAATAAACCTCCACCACTGTCATAAAATTCAACCGAAACCTATAATGTCACCATAATAGATATTATAGAGTAATTCTTTTATCAAAAAATACTCATTATTTCAAAATCTATTAACACTTTTGAAAATATTTTTCTTAAATAATTAAATAATAAATATCTTGTATATCATACTTTAAAACGAGAATAATCAAACAATTTGGCTATAATTAAAAACATTTAATTTATAGTTATCTATGATACAATAATGTATATACAGGATTTTTGATACTTAAATTTCAAACTTATGCACCACCGATTCAGATGATTGAATTTTATTTACGTCAATAGTACTCAATTTTCGAGTTGGAGTTGGAGTTAAAGGGGATTTTTTTTCAATTTTGACAATACCATAATTATAATTGTTTTCATTAGAGCGGACTAGCAGTATGTGTTATTTGTAATATATATAATATATATTATATATATATATTTAATATTAACTTTTATAATATTAATCAAATAAATTAAATAATTAAAAAATGTATTTAAATTTAGTACCTAATGATATTACAATGAGCTGTTTTGGTTATTTTTGATAATAGTATAATGACATGACTAGAATTGTACAGATTGAAGCTATCTGTATCGTTTGCTGGTAGTTGCTTTAATTAGTATTGCACTTGCTTTTTATAGATTATCATCTTCAAAGTTCCTCTGTTTTATTTATTTTTTTTACAATTCATTCACTAATCATAACATTCGTAATCATATACACAAACAATATAATATGGCTTTAGAATCAACCGTTGGAAGAAACGTGGCATAGCAGGCGTACCCACAATGTATGGTATCGGGTTCTCGGGTGGTTCGAAGTTTTTGAACCAAGCCGGGGCACTATTACTCGTCTATATTGACGGATCCGTACTGCTGGCACACGGTGGTGTCGAAATGGGCCAAGGACTGCACACAAAAATGATTCAAGTGGCCAGCAGAGCCTTGGGAATACCCGCCGAGTCGATACATATCAAAGAGACAAGCACAGACAAGGTAGCCAATGCGTCTCCGACCGCTGCCAGTTTCAGCTCTGACCTCAATGGGATGGCCGTTCTCGTAAGTATATACGTACATGCAAGTCAGTAGCGAAGTCGGAACTTTTCTTTGGGGGCTAATTTGTTATTCAGAAGAGGCTTAAAAATTATTGGATCCCTTAGTATGCTGCAGGTACCGTGGGTAAAATGTTACCCACTTTAAATGAAATATACATTCATCACTGAATATTGAATGTAGTTTTAAATTTTAATGTAATCTAACGTGATAATTAGAGGAGGACTATAGCTCCTTTATGATAGTATCAGTCTTATTCCTTAGCTATGCCGTTAACGCAAGAATTTGCATACCTTTTTTTTCGTTTATATGATGATGAACTCGATAGGTAGATTACCTAACATCACGGTTGATGCAGTATGCAAATTTTCTCCACACTCGTGTATATATATTATATATAAATATATATAATTATAATAAAACAATAAAAATCTTACACAATTAGAATTAAATAATTACGACGTGTAAGGGAAGTGACAAAATATCAATATTTAATCAAAAAACTGTAATGATGAATATTATATCTATTTTATCATGGTTTACATATTACATTATACATTTATTGTATATATTTATTGTTCTTTTATCTCTGTACCGATTATGTTACAGAACGCTTGCGAGATCGTTAAAGCTAGATTGGAACCGATCAAGAAGAGGAATCCCGGTGGTTCGTGGGCTGAATGGGTGAAAACTGCGTATTTTGAAAAAGTAAACTTGTGTGCTTCAGGATTTTACGCGTAAGTGTAATAATACTTTCACTGTTTATTTTTGAGTAACAAACATAGCATCAGTTGTTCTTAAAAACATTAAATTTAATATATTCATTAATAAAAGTATGAATCAGTATTCAGTAGACAACATATATTCATTTAACATAAAATAGATTAAGTTATATTTCCCTGGTTATATTATCATTACAATATGCATATGTTGTATTAAGTATTAATATTATAGCATGTTAATTAATCCTTAAAATTAAAAATACAAAACTATAGTGTTAAATAGGTAAGTTTAACGAATTATTATGTACTTCTTATAATATACATATCGAGCTTAAATGAAGGTCGTACTCAGAAGTTAATGAAAATCAGTACAAGCTTTTAAATTTTAATACCTAAAAAATGTCGTATTATATAAAATGAAAAATATCGAAAATATCTATGTACAATGCATATTGATGTGTATAAGTGATAAGTGTATAATGTATACAATACAATAGCTTACTACCTATAGATAAAGCAACAAAAAAAACTTTGATTTTTAATACTCATCAATCGCATATTAATTTTTTTTTTCACATAACTTATTGATTTTAATGATTAATTTAAAGGAATAATACTAATAAAAGTGGTGTTTGGTAACCATGAAAATTAATTACTTATGTTGTTCGTAGAAATCACACTATAGGAACAACAACAGACCAAGGCACAGACAATCATTATTTTTATTATACAAGTGGGGCAGCTGTTTCGGTGGTAGAAGTGGACTGTTTAACCGGTGACCATGAAGTAAGTATACAGGGTTCATATTTTCTACATTAAACAGGTTATTATTATCGTTTTTTTCTTTTTCTCGATCAGGTTTTAAGCACAGATATAGTAATGGACGTCGGACAAAGCCTTAATCCAGCAATTGACGTGGGGCAAATCGAAGGAGCTTTTATGCAAGGTTACGGGTTATTTACATTAGAAGAACTTGTTTATAGCCCAAAAGGAATGTTATATACTAGAGGGCCTGGTACATATAAAATACCCGGTTTTTCGGATATACCAAAACAATTTACAGTTTCATTGCTAAAAGGTTCAGAAAATCCAAGAGCTGTTTACTCATCAAAAGTAAAATATAATTTTTTAATCTTCCGTCACAGGATATCTTCAAACTGTTTAATATAATACTATAATGTGTATTCTTTAGGCTATTGGAGAACCACCATTATTTTTATCGGCTTCCATATTTTTTGCAATTAAAAATGCCATATATTCGGCTAGAGAAGATGCTGGTATCACAGGGTACTTTAGATTGGATGCTCCAGCAACTGTAGAAAAAATTCGTATGTCTTGCAAAGACAATATTACCGAAAAGGTATATTTATCCTTATTAAAACGTCTAAATTATTAATGTAGAAGTAGAATATTTTTTAAACATGTTTTATTTTCTGCAGCTTGAAAAATACGAAACGGACGTAGCTGATTCGTGGAATATTATTGTTTAAAAAAAAAATAATAATAAATCAAATTTAAATATTTTTTATAAAGTTGATTGTTGAATTATTAAAAGAATAAAAAATAAAATAAATCTTCTATGATAATTTGAATAAAATGCATTTTTTTAAATATTGATATATTATATTAATCAAGCAATAAAACCTTATTTATAATAAGTTAGTTAAAATAGTTATCATAACTATAGTACTATACTACTATATATTATATTATTATTTCAATATTATAAAAATAAATAATATTTTAACGTTTAAGTTATCATAATTCATTTTTTAACTGGCTCAATTTAAAGAACTTTAAACATAACTTAAGTATAATAATGTATAATGAATATAATATTATTGAAATAAATACTCAAGAATACTTACCCATAATATTTAATAGGTATAGTATATTTTAGGTATACGAAAATTAAAATATCGTTGAAAATCGGTAAAATAAGAAAACAAATAGGTAATTAAATGAACGATGATATATATATTTTTTTCATTATAAGGAATTTATTTATCTAAATAGCAATCTGAATTATTTTTTATTAAATCTGGTAATTAATTGATCACATAATGACTTATATTAACATTCTATTATCAAGTTTTTTCAGTCGATTCGAAAAACGTTTTAAAAGAAAGTAATAAATCTTGAACTTCTGGTTTTGAAAATCAATGATGAATACATCTAACTGTTTGTTTGTTCTAGAGAAAGTACGAACGAAATGTCACGTGTGTTTTTTTCATTGTATATTATATTATCAAACCAAACTTTATCTAACTTTTTTCTTGATTTGAAATAACGATTCAAATAATTTGTTACATCTTATATATCATAGATCAGAATTGTTTTTTTGAAAATATAAATACACGTAGATATTGCATAGTTATATAAATAATATTTGTATATAGCAGTATAGCACACAACATCTACGTACCTATAACTATATATATTTTTATTATTTAATTAGACTAAAAGTTAAAATTTATTATCAAAGCGTTCTTCTAGCCCTCTATTCAAATATTATAGTGTATATAGGTGTGTTTCAAATCGATTTTCACCTATTTAGATTTTATTTTTTTTGTAAGCGAAGTTACATAATACATACCTACTGAATACGTCTATTTCATCACTTGCGTACCTACATATTATAACCATATGAAATATATCTATTAATGTTGAGTAAAGAAAAAATAAGTCTCTTATTGTACGTTATTCAATGGAATAAAGAATAAACCATTACGAATTATTTGTCTGTCTACGTTGATCCATCGTGTCCTTGACTTTGTATGCAACAAACACAACCACACTTTAATATATCGTATTACATTATATTATATAGGTACACACATAATACGAACGATTTTGTTGACGATAGTAATAAATATAATAATAATTATAGTAGTAGTAAAAATGATAATGATGAATCAAAAATTGTCTTGGAACTGGTTATGGTGTGAGAAAGTGGTCAACCTTAGGTTACCACCGTACACAGTGCACCCGTACAACACAGTTCAGCAACAGTACGCAAGCAAGTTGGTCACTGGTAGAATAAAGAATATTGCTTTCGAAAAAATGACGTAAATATTTGTGTTTTTTTTTTGTGATCTCGTAAACCAAGACTACGACGTAAGAATGGATTCTGCACTTAAAGTGATTGCAGTGATTGCATTTTACGTTTTTCCAATCGGTAAGTGCATGTTTTGTTAAATTATTTCAAAAATAATGTTTTAGCCGTAATATTAAACTAAATACAAATTATTTAAAAAACTTACAAATATTTACGAAGCAGATACTCGTGTTTGTTTTTAGTTATGTATGCCTATATCTTTTGCATTGCATAGAGCAGGAGTCTTCAACCTTTTTTTACAGCGGGCCATGTATTATTTTTAAAAAACCTTGCTGGCCGCATTCGTAGTAAAAACATGTATATTATTCAAAAATTCAATTTTAGTTAACCAATTTTTCGAATAAAAAATATACAAGCTAAATTTCAAATGTGATCGCGGGCCGCGGGTTGAATACCCCTGGCATAGAGTTTATTAACATTTTTATATAACCAAACATACCTAATATGATTGTATACATTGTATAACTTAAGTTTTATAGAGCATTTTTTAATTCATCTTATCAACTTTAAGTTTATGTAAAGTGTAAACTATAGGTAATGCAGATTAAAATAGTATTGTTGAATAATTTTAAATACAATTTTTTTTATCCATATAGATTATAGCTATTTATTAGTTTATTACATTATTACACATATTATATTATTATATACTTTCTGTATGTGGTTTGGTTATTTTCGATCAAATATTAAATAAGCATGCCGATCATAATATTTCATTAAAACTACGAGTTTAATAACATAATAATAGCTATATAAGCACGCATTTTGTAAGTATGATAGGTATAATGTCATGGCCATTAACGAAAGTCTGAATTTTTCAGTTAAATAACAAATTAATGTGTTTTTAAAGTGCAGCATATTAAATTATATTTATATTGGACACACCTAACTATTTCAAAATATATTCTTTAATAAAAATTGACAATAAAGATGAATTATAGAAAATATAAATGGTATATCGGTGTACCTTTTTTCTTGTCTTAACCGAAAAAATATTATAACTGTTTTGAAATATTATTATTGTTATATAATTTTAAAATTGAATAAATATTTCTAAAGTATGACATAGTATGTATTTTATTCGACTACATGATATTATTGGTTTTTGAAATGTTCAGACTATATTTGATTTTTTTACGAATATACTGTCATCAAACTAATGACTGGTAAAGTTCGGATTTGAAAAATAAACTAAATTATGTTGATAGACAATCTGGAAATGTAGTTTATTAACTGAATTATAATGTCTAATATGCAGAAATTAATTAGATAAATTAAGTGAAATCATTATTTATTTGATATTTTTGGTTCCCAATGAATAAAATTGTGGACATATATTTAAAACAATTTAGACGTATATTAAAAATACAGAGAACGGGTGTTGAATTATTGATTCATATAAAAATGCCAAATACTGAGAAACTAATGTATTAACATTATATACTATACCATCGTATTCGTAACACGATTCTGTGCAACGTTCGATTAAATTAAAAAAAACGCCGTTTATTGATATTTTTCCCCAGTTGTCAATAGTTTGGAAAAATATTGCTAAAACCTTAAGATGTCAATGTCAATGTAAATCTTAAGATGTAGATTTTAATCTTAAGATGCCTCGCAATGTGTCAACTATACTCAATTTGTGACAATAAAGAACTAAATTTAACTTTTGGTGCTATTTCTGTCTGAAAAATTGTAAAAAAAATATCATTACAAGTCCAATAAATATTACTCTTTTTACTAGAATTATGCAAATTATTCGTCATTTAAAAAACAAATATTTGTTCAATCTGAATCAACAAGTCACTTGCTTGAAATTAGTTACTATCGTTTATTTTATATTAGGAGAAATTGGTAATAAATCGTAACAAGCTCACGGTGGGTAAAAGTGAAATCAGTGAAACCGATTTCAAATAACAATTAGTAACAATTTATAAATGCTGGAAAAAATAAAATACGATCATCAAACCAATATTTTAGTATTTTCATACATACGTATGAATATGGGTTTTATTTAAAAAAAAAACACAACTATTTATTCATTTCCGAAGCTGAAAATTTCAGGCAGTATTGTATTGAGATTAATATTTGGCCTTACTGTGAAAGCGTAACATTTCAATTCATCTTTTTAAATGTCGATTATGTGTATACCACATGGTTTACTATCACTTCCCACAATACCTTCTCACGTCGTTATGTAATTATTATTCTTGTAGCATAACAAAAAAAACGTATGTGGAGTTTTTAATAATTATAATATGTGCTAAGGTCGCTGAAGAACGTTGAACTTTACTAGACATTCTCATGACATGGTGCACCAAACTAATTTAGATTAGCCTACTATTCCTGCGGTAAATTGTAATTTAATCAAATTATACACACATTTATAAGTATAAAACATAATTCGAGCACATTTTATAAATAACTGTACCTATCAATCACTAAGTAATTCAAATGTTTGCGTAGTTTTGATTTCAATATTATGTATTATTATATGTTGTATTTCTGTAAAATAATGATTTGTTCTTAACAAATTTACAATTGAAGTTAAAACATGACCCTATAAACCTAGCATTAAATTCAGAAGCGTGCTCAAGGGGGTGGGGGTTCATGGGGTTTAAACCCCCCATAGTAATATATATATTGTATAATACTAATATACTATAATCAAAAATGGTCCGAGAAATATGAAATTTTCTCTAAGGAAATATTACAATTAATAATAATATTGTCTATGTGTATTATCTATAATAAATATGTGATAAGTATAATACCTATATTTTATATTATTAAATGAATCTATTAAAAATTATTAAGTGTACCCCCGCCCCCCATAGAAAAATTCTGAGCACACCTCTGATTAAATTGAAAGTACCTGTTGAAGTATTTTTTTTTATCAAATATATAATTTCATAATAATTATACATAATATAACTTACAATTGTCTTATAGTTTTATATCTCCTAAATGTAAAGAAATTAATTCTGTCGTAAATTCGCAAATAACCAGTTGGTACCTATATTTATTTTATGACTTCGTATCAAATGTAATAGAAGTATAATATTTAAATTAATTTCTAGAAGAAGTAGTCGACTAAATTTTTACATAAATTTAATGTAAATTGTTTACCATTATCTGGTTTTTTTTTTTCATCATAACAGGTTTATTTTGACTATTTTTGATACGTTTTCTTTTTACATTATAAATCTAAGACCATTTATTATTTTGAACTTATTTATTTCTATAGTTTTTATTATAATAGAAAACATATGGTGAATGAAAATAATCTTGGAACTTATAACAAATCTATAAAATAATTAATGCATTTTTAAAATAATATTTAAATTTCATAATGTTATATAATTTGTATTATTTAAATGGGTAGGTACACAATATAATATGACGATACAACCTTGATACATCATAAATACTTTATACCCTTACTTGTTATAATAATTATATAATATAATTAATTCAATTATATTTAATATATAAATGTTTTTAAATTTATTTTTAGCGCTATGTGAAACTACTGGAGAAACATTTGTTTGCCCTGAAGTCGGTGGAAATGGAAACTATGCTGATCCGGCCACATGTCGTCGATTTTATCAGGTATTTTTTTTAATATTTAATTGTATGTAAGTAAATGTCTGTATAATTTTTAAATACAATACGTTTTCAGTGTGTAGATAATTTTCCATACCTAAACCGTTGTCCTGCTGGCTTATACTTTGATGATGTTAATAAATTATGTACGTTTAAAAATGAAGCCCGATGTGGACCTCTTCCTACAAGTAAGTTTTTATTTATATTAATATGCAATACAATATACTAACAATATATCATTATTTAATTTAGCTGAAGCACCAAGTACAGAGAATCCTATTGATTTAGCTCAAAAATGTGATACAAGCCAATGTACATTACCTTATTGTTTTTGCTCCAGAGACGGAACCATCATACCCGGTGGTTTAGATCCAAAAGAGGTTTATATTTTTACTATAATAAAATAATATTTTGACTTTGCTTATATTCTCAAAAATGTTCTTAGACACCTCAAATGATACTGTTGACATTTGACGGAGCATTGAATCAAAATAATTATGAACACTATCAAAAAGTATTTTCCCACAATAAGAAAAACCCTAACGGATGTCTCATTAAAGGTACATTCTTCATATCGCACGAATACTGTGACTATAATATGGTACAAG
Source organism: Aphis craccivora (assembly GCA_009835225.1). NCBI lineage: Eukaryota > Metazoa > Arthropoda > Insecta > Hemiptera > Aphididae > Aphis > Aphis craccivora. The sequence goes on from VUJU01000398.1 coordinate 16,029, forward strand.
AATTTGCACACAAAGGCCATGAAATTGGTGTTGAAACTGTGTCGTAAGTATATATAAATATATAATGTATAATGTGCTTAAATAATTATATTGAGTTTATAACACAGCATGATTATATTATTGATGTTTATAAAATCTTGATACTTAAAATTTAGAGAACAGATTTGGTTGACATTTTCTTTTTTACCAGTTCAAATAAAGCTTTATTAGCTATCATGTAATACATGCAATGTAGAATAAATTTACGATATTTTTAATTCTATGTTTTGATTTTGATTTTGAATGGCTTTTTAGAGTTAAATTAATATTAATTTATACTAATTATTTTTAAAAATATATTAACAGAATACATTTATTTTTAAATACAATTTAAATTGAAGGATCTTATTATAGTTATACAATTCCTTAATTATATTAAATAAAGATCATAATAATAATAATAATAATAATTGTTATTATTTTAAAATAATTTTATAATTATTAAAACAATAAATAATATTAAAATTAGTAATAAAAAGAATAAACTTTTATAATTTGTTTTATTTAAAATTCTTATTATACTGTTTCTGTGGTTTACAATACATATCCTAACTATAAATATCTACGATATTAAAAAGAAAAAAATTAATTAAAATTAAACTATGTATTCGTAGATTACAAAAAGGCCTACATGATAAAGGATATGAAGAGTGGGTTGCTGAAATGATTGGAATGAGAGAAATCTTAGTCAACTTTGCAAATTTAACCAAAAGCGATATAGTTGGTATGAGAGCACCATTCCTGAAGCCTGGTAGAAACACACAATACGAGGTTTAATATACTTTTTATATACTTATATAATATATATATAATAGATTAATGATAATATATATAATATATTATTTGATATTTTATAATATTTAAAATAATTGTATATTTTTTTTTCTTTTCTTATAATATAAATTCGATCATGGTAATTCTTTAAAAAATTTAATACATTTTTAGTCTAGGTTTCTTATCATATATTTTAAAATTGTATTTATGTACTTTTGTATAATAAGAAATTTTTATTACCTATATTTTTTATCAACGATGTATAATTTACTAGGTACTTCTTATTTTTTAAAAAAAACCTGATTTTTATCTATCATTTTTATATTTTTATATATTATTTTAATCTGTAATGGTTTTACATATATTCTAACGTTTTGATTAATAATTTTTTAAACTCTTATTAGATTATAATAAAATAATTAGGTATTTGACTTGTTTTTACTGAAAATCAATTTTTCTTTCTTTTGATAGAATATACCTATTAAAAGTTTTAACTTAATATATAAATTTAAAAAATAACACAGTTGGAAAATGTTTAAATCTTTTCAATTATAGACAATGATTTAATATTTTAATTTATTTCTAGGTAATCGAAGACTACGGGTTCGTATATGATAGTTCGATCGGTATTCCTCCGTCTAGAGTACCAATATGGCCATACTCTTTAGATTATAAAATTCCACATGAATGCAAGTCTGGAACTTGCCCAACTAAATCATTTAAAGGTTAATTTATAAAAAAAAAGTATAATCAATTTCAGTTTGATCATTCGATTTTTTATAAATAATGTAAAATATAATGTTCCATTTTTTCAAATAATAATTTCAGGTACTTGGGAAGTTCCTTTAAATGCTCATTACGTGGCGACTTACGAAGGCGGTCACTGTCCATATTTAGATCAATGCGTATTGCATAGTCATGATGCTAATGAAGTGTTCGAATGGCTCCGTGAAGATTTCGAACGGTATTATTCGCAAAATCGGGCGCCTTACATGATGCCTTTCCACACCAACTGGTTCCAAATTAAAGAGCTTGAAGATGGACTGCATAAGTTCATTGATTGGGCAAATAAACAGTAATTAAGACTTAGAATTGTAAAGGTTGATCAACTAATTGAAACTATATTTTTAATTTAGGCCGGACGTATGGTTTGTCACGACCACACAAATGTTAACGTGGATGACTGACCCAAAGACCACCAAAGATTTGTCTGGATTTGAACCATGGATGTGTGATAAACCCGAGCAATTACCTGCACCGCCTTGTAATTTACCAAACAAATGTCCATTATCATTTAAGCATCCAGAAACCAATATATCCGGAACGAGGTAATTTATTATAATCCATGTAATATGTATATTATGTTACATTGTTACTGACTTAGTAGAAAACTATAAACTTTCTATAAAATATTCGAGCGATGTATTTATTATGATATACAAAATCGTTCAATAGCATTATTCTTCGTTCATAAATTATAATATACATATAATATGAAGTTGAAGAGTGAAGTAGGTACTTTTGGTTATGCATATAAACGTGCGTTTAAAAATAGATTATTGAATATTTGAATATTTTTTTCTTATTGTACATGATTATGATGTGTGTTATTAATTCATTATAATATATCTAAATACTAAATAGTTAAATAACCAGGACAAATGTAGTGGATAATTTTTTTTACTGGAAATTTAGACATTTAAAGGTAATAAAAATAAATAATATCGTAAATATGTAAATATTGCAATTAGTATCATTGAGTGCATTCACAACTTTTATTACTTGAATAATTGATGGTGAGTCACAAACAGGAGATCACTATCACCTATTGACTATAGTTTATATACCTATAGCCTGTATCTACAAAATATAATAAGTGATAAATTAAAATAAGAAATTAAATATAAATTGCAGTTTTAATAGTTTTAAAATATTTCCCTAACTTAACAACATAATTTATTTACACAAAATCTATTAAATAATTTTCCTCATTCTCATGGTAAAATGGTACACCGACTAGAGATTTAAAATAAATCAATCAAAATCTATACATTCGATATTCACTCTTAGACTCACCGCATGCCCTGATGTCTTTATTTACAACACCATAGTTCCTAGTGTTTCTAGTATTTTGAATGTTAAATATTTTGGTCTGACCCTTGATAAAAGGTTAACTATTAGGCTCAGAATATCAAATCTAAAAGAACAAATCTATCTATACCTATATATATAGGTTAGGTATATATCTATACCTACACCTACTAAAAAAACTTCACCAACAATAATAATTACCTAATAAATATAATCACATAAATACTAACATAAACTTATTTATAAATCAATATTAAAGCCTATTTGGGCATAATATTGTCTTCAGCTCTGGGGAAATGCAAAAAAAACCAATTCAAACAAAATTCAATCATTCCAAAACATTGCACTTTGCAAATTATTAAACGTCCCTTTTTATGTCTCTAACTACGCCATAAAATACCATAAAATACCTTTAGTTTACGAGAAAGCTAAAGTATATTATTTTCATGCTTGCACATTATTTCATACCAATCCTCTTATCAGAAATTTCGCTAATCCTTCAATCTCCAGTAAACCCCCCCCCACAAGATGTTTAAAACGGAAATGGTGTCGTGAACTGTTGACGACATCTAAATAATAGTAATTAAATAAATTATTAAAAATATAAAAATAAACAAAATAGTAAAAAAATAATAAAGTGTTACTAATAGGTTACCACTTTCCTAAAAAAAATGTCATGTATTATGTACCTACTATTACTAGGATTTTCTGGTAATTTGTATGTAATTATGCTTGAAGCATCTTTACTTATTATGCCCCAGATGGTATAAATTATAAATTTAATTTAAAAATAAAAACAAATTTAAGTATCAAAATATAATTATTTTTAAGTATTTTAAAAGAAAAAAAATGAATAATAAATATATTATTATATGACGATTTCAGGTATTTGTCAACGTGCAAGGAATGTCCAAGGAAATATCCATGGCTCGGTGATTCAAAAGGCACTGGTGTTGCTGGAGCTGATGTATACTCTCCTGAGAACAGAAAAAAATAGTTTAATAATTATTTTTTATTTTATAAGCCAAAAATATTTATTATTTTCTATTTCATTTTTTCAATTAATTTAATGTTTAATATTTAATTCAGTTTAAATTATTTGATAAATACCTATTATATTACAAATTATTTTATTTTAATAAATATTAAATATTTCAGAATTTTATAAATGGTACAATACAATTTATTGTAATAGTAATAAGAATTAAACGAATAAATATTACCATCAATATCAATGATACTACAAATCACAGAATAGCATGATTATAATATAGTCTATATTGTCCTAAAATAATGTACCTAGCTAATATTTTTATTTTTTAATAAAGTTGGAAACCAAACGTTTTTCGTAAGGATTTTTTTTATTTAATTATATTTTTCTAATACTTAAATATTCTATGAGTATTTATTTATTTCTAGTAGTTGATTTAGTTAAATGAAATCCGAAAAAAAATTATGCTGAATGCTGATACAGTAATACTTATCTAATTAGTAATTATACATACAATAGTTTACATGGGTATAACTTAAATATGAATTTTTGTTTAAAAAATAATTATTTACCTAAGTAGGTATTTAACTATTTAAACGTTCAGTTTTATACAACATTAATATATGACCGTAACTATATTGTTAAATGTTACTAAGTGCAATAACTATGCCAATGTATTAATACCAACTTGTGTATTACATGATCAATATAGATCATAAATAATTATATTTATGTATATGGTTAATATTTACAATGAGTGTTAATAGAATAGATATTTCAAATTAACATTTTTAAACTTAAATTTTAAATTTATAATTTCGAGTCGAAACATTTTCGATTTTGGTTTATTAGTTATAGGTAATATTGGGTACCTAGTTGACCAAAAAAGGTGTCCAAACAATGAAACTACTATACACTTTTTTGGCAATCACTTCCACTCATTATTTCAATACAATTCCAATCAGTTTATCAGTTATTTAGTTTAAAAATCACCTACCAAAACAAAATGGACACTTTAAACAGAATTGGTTCTGTGACCTAACACGTGAATATTTAAATAATTTAAAATTATATTAGGTAGGTGGTCTCAACTGTGTAACTTCCTTAGTTCCTTTAGTGTATTTTCAAGTCTCTTAATTATAGTTTATTTGTTTTAATGTATTGAATGTTACTTGAATAGATTAAAAATTTTCAAAAACAAAGATTCTTATTTTTAAAACCTTATCTTCGCACACGAGTATTGATTAAAATTTTAAATTATACATTGTCGGTTATTGTATTTATTTCACGATCTACACTAGTATATTAGTAGGTGTAGTGTTATGGAAAACGGTCATAAACCGTGGTCATGACCATTAGAAATTATTCAAGACCCTGATTCGTATTATATTAATTATATCAATGATAAGATCACGTTTTTTTAATCGACGTTGCACGGTGAGTCGGAAAATATATTATGCCCTCGATACAGAATAGCTCTAATAACAACACATAGATGGCGTATGCAGTTATGCGAAATGAAATAAAGAATATTATTATTGTAATAATATTATTCCGAGTTCTGACCGATGTTATTTTCTGTGCCGTCTCAGAGTCCTACAATTGACTACCTATACTAGTACTCATTAGTCATCTACCCTCTGTCCCACTAACCCAATCTTTTCGGCTGCGTACGAGTTGATTCCCAGGTATCTGTTTACCTGCACCGATACCGTTGAGTTGATTCCCGGGTGATTAAGAGGTACGTACGAGTTGATTCCCGGGTCATTATTAGGTATGTACGAGTTGATTCCCGGCTCATTTTAATATTTTTTTCAATATTTAGTAAAATATTCAGCCTATTAGCATAACCCAAAAAACACCACGAGGAGGTTGGCTGACAAGTTTCTCAAAAATGTATTTATTTTTTAATTTTTTCATATTTTGAAAATCATTCAATTTTTATATATTTATTATATTTTGTATTATATTATATTATATTATAATAAAAATAATAATATAAATATTATTTATTATTTATTAAAAAAATTATTAAAAACATTCAGTAATTAGATAAAAAAAATA